>CAXIVR010000002.1:6496863-6507896 GCA_964035755.1 Teleogryllus oceanicus
ACTTGCTTGTTTGAAATGGAATTCTGAGTACTTCCTGCAGCGAAAGACGACTGTATTATAACTGACGTCAAGGTACTATTTCATCCTTTTGAATAATTTACCGTTTCGTAATTCACACCTATCCGACAGCAAACTTTCTAATTCTTGGTCTGGTTACGCTAATTTGTCTATTACTATGTTATTTTTGTTGTATCATAATTTACTCATAATTTAACAAACTTTGGATTAATGGGCACTGCTTACTTCCTCATCTTCTTTCTCTTCAACGATTGGAAGCCAAAACCCCGTTCTGAGACTAAGAACTGTTCCGACTACCTGTTTTTCGATCTATCAATATCACTGTAGTACCTTGGTCATATATAAAGATAACTTTGGTAGGTGTTTTGGCTCCGTCCTGTTTACTTGCTGCAACCATTTCTGTTTTAATTTTTATTGTAATTTACCACACTACTAATGCTTAATCTTCTTCTTTATGCCTTGATCTGTATCTCTGTGCCTCAACTAGATCCAGTAGAGTTCTTAGATTCATTTGAGAAGTCTAATCTTTTTTCGTTATTTTTTCTCGCCTTTCACTTGTAAAGCAGAGAGTTTATTGAAATGTTATATCGTTTTATCACGTTAGTATAGTATTCAACATTTTATTTTCTAATTCTTTAATATCTAAAGTCCCTCGTCAAAATCACATTTAACTTATTACATTTACTTCTTACATTTCGAGGATGATATCATTACATAGGTTGCAGTAAAAAAATGTGACCCTACACTTAAATTGTTTTGAAGGGGTAAAAAATGAGATGGTGTAGTTTTTTCATATAGAGTAACGTTTCTATAATAGTGTTTACAAAATGTTATTTAAGTTGGAATAAAACTGTAGATTTCTTAAAAAGTAAGTATTCTTTATATAATAGAAAAAATATACGTACACATTATTCTAAATTATGCCCGTCAAAATATTCTACCCTAACCTTTTGAAGGGGGGTTACGTAATCAGTAACCCCCTTAAAAAAATCGGTTTAGCTATTCGCGAGGCAGATGGACTTACAGGCAAAAAATTTTAAAAAATGAAGGGGTTTTATTTCACATAAAGAATTATATAAAGGCAGTGATTTTGAAATGACATGTATTCATATTTTATTTCAATAGATTATTGAAAAATGTTTTTGAGTAGTCATGCATGGAAAGTAGAACTTACTTTTACTGCTTCTTGAGAATTATTACAGAAATGTATTGTAAGTTTCTATGAAATCGCACTAATGTACGCAACTTGTATGAAAGTGTCTTTTGCGTACTTTTTTAAAATACCTCCTCCAATCGTCGACCCATCCGTCAACATTTCATTCCTGACCAAAGAGTAGCTTTCTATTCTAGTTTCATAAATAACTACAGTAGTATTTCAATTTCCATTTTCTTGCTAGCATTGCGTATTTTTCCATATGTGTCTTTGAAATTGTTCGTATGTATTCTTCATGGACATTTATTATCTGGTTGTTGAGTTGACTCGTTTGAAAAGGAAAAGCAATGGCACTGTCAGCATTGTGTTGTGCGGCGGGTAAGCCTTGAAGGACCGCCTGTGCCCCGCGCGCAACGCCGTGTGCAAAAGAGAGGCGGCCGCCGCCGTTGCACACGGCCTAATGCGCTGCGGTCTGCGGTTGGTTCTCTGCTCGTTTCAGAAGCCACCGCTGCGAAATAGCGCCACCGCTAATGCAGAGGCTCATGCAGGTGGATGACGCTAGTTGATGACGCTAGTCGCGGATAGCTGAGAGTGTCCACTTAACGTAGATCCCGTGCGTGCTTCGTTTACTTTGGTGAGCTCATATAACGAGTATGGAGATGAAAAGATTCCCTTGTGATCACATTAGGTTCACCATTCGATGCATTTTTGTGAGATTAATTCAAGATATGGAGAAGTTTCTTGCAATAATAATATTCAATAACTATAATATGGAGTAAATTTTTAATTTGTCAGGTCAGCATTCATTAAGAACTACATTTAAAGTTTAATGAAGAAATTTCAGAAACAAAATATGGCCCCATTTACAAGTATGTAATATACCAAACGACTGCAGTGCCTCTGACCGGGAGGTCCTAGGTTCGAGTCCTGATGGCGTCAGATTTTCGATATTAGCCATTCAGCTACGTTCGAATTGAGTCGCTGTGTGGAGAACAATCTCTAGCGGCCGGCCATCCTGATCGGGGAGATTTCCGTAGTTTCCCCCGATCAACACCAGGTGAATGCCGGAACAGTATCCTAACAAACGAGCGTTGGACCGCGCGCGATCTTTCCTCCCTCTTCCTTATCCTATCCTCCTCCCTTACCGGTAGCTTAGAGCTTGTCGCGGCTGGGGCGGTGCCCCGCTGGTGGGAGATGGTTGGGGGAAAACCCCGCTAGCCGACGGCAGGTCGGAGCCGGATCACGCCATCCAGCGGGGGAAGATCACTGCCTCCTCCAGAGGAAAAACACGCACTGCACTTACGGGAATAATGACCTAAGCTGTGGACTCGCCCGGAAGCACAACCAACCAACCAAACGACGTAACAAATAGTGTCTCCGATTTCGATGGTTTTGTCAAGGTTGACTCATCATACTCGAAAATTCACCTTTATTAGGCAACTCATGTTCATGGGTAAAGAAATCTTCCATTTATCCCACTTCTCCCACCTGACTTTTACAGTGACGAAATTAGGACGAGAGAGCTCTCGTGGTGTACACACGGTGAATATCAAAGCGCGAGGATAGAATTAAACCGAAGAGCCCATTTGTATCCGTTGAGTTTATCAAGGCGCGCGGCCGCCGTGCGCACGTGGCGGGCGGGCGTCCGGGCGCCCTGGTGGCGCGGGTGGGCGGGGCGTCGCCCGCGCGCAGGGTCGCCGTGCCCGCGACACTGCGCCCGCCCGCACGCCTCGCATGAGGGCGGTGGCGGAAGCGCCGCACGTCGCTCTACGATAATCTGGGGTTTTGTCACATTTAATCACAGCTTGGCGCGCAATAAATGTTTTCATTCCGTGATTTCTTTTTTGTCAGACAAACAGATTGCTTGACAGGATACGATAACTCTTTGGCAACAAGATGAATATCTGCAGGATCGTTGGCGGGAGGGTGGGGCGTTTTGAACGACTGGGGGATTTTAGAGATAGCTGTTGCGATCGTATTCAAACAGTGAGGGAAATTCTTTTGCCAAGTTGATTTAATCAGTAGTTTTCAGGTTTCTTCAATCAAAACCAGATGAGTGCTGGAGTAGTAACGTAAGAAACGGGCCACGGACAGCGCACGATCTTCACTTCCTCTCCTTCAAACACTCTTACATTACACAACTAAACATGTAGGGTGGTTAGAGTTTGTCTCGCCTGAGGGAAAGGGGCCCAACTGGGGACTGAAGGAGAAAACTCGCATCCGGTGTGTTCGTCAGCGCCGGATCTTGCGTTCCAGCATGGGAGGAAACACACCCTTCGGAAATAAAACATGCACTTCGGACTTCTGGCCATGGTACTTGAATCAACACTCAGCTCGTTCACTCCCAGGATCAATATATTCTCACCACAGCTGCCTACTTGATTGTTCAACTGACTCTTGTAATTAAAAATACACCAAACTTGGACTTTCTTCCCTTCCAATATCACAGGAGAGGTAAGTTTTATTTGCTCGTATACGTACTTACGGAGTTATACACATAGTATAGAGAAAGTGTAATGCTACGGAAAAAGATTTTGAGATTTCAGCGGAAGTTCATGTTTTGGTCCCCTCTGACATCGACACACTTGTTTTTTTTTCGTAAAGTTCGTTCGTCTGTCTCTGCGGACAACACAACCTGAACTATTCGTGGTTTTTTGACCGGTTTCTATTTCCGTTAAAGAATTAGAATACTGAAAAATTGTGCAAATGTGGAAGAATGTCATCCAGTTCTCATGAATGCTGTGAATGCCGAGCCCCCTTCCACGGGCGCATTTTATATCCATACAAGCAGTTCCGAGCGAATGTATTCTTCGGGAATTAGAAGAAGATTTTAAATGTGTTATAATGCTGATGAGAATGCTCTGTCATGCCACAACACACAACGTTCATGCTCTACGCTGGTTTCAAACCAATGCTCTGATGTTTCGTAAATTTCCAGGCAAGGTCTTTCACACCCTTCGTTATCAAGCTATTTTTTTGATTGATATTTCCGCAGTCAACTGCTTTGTTTATTAGCAGGGCAAGGAGTTTGATGACCTAAAACCACGCCAAAATGATCAATAAAATGTTTTAAAATCTTACAATGTTTTAAAAATGTCCTGAAAAGCAAAGAAAATGAGGTACAAAATGTGATCAAAATCAGTTCAAATGAACAACCTAAGCTGCTGATATGCTACTGATGTACTGATGCTGTTCTATTCGTTTAAGTGAACTCAGCTTTCAAATTTTGATATGGACTGTTTTTTACCAGCAAATGTATCTTTAGTTATCCTGAATTGGCTGAACTTCACAATGATGCTGAGGGTCACAGAAACCTTAGATTTCATACATTGGCTTAACTTTACAACTTTTGGAGTGAAGAAACTGAATAGGTTACCAGGTATACGGCTTGGCAATTCTGTGGAAACTTTTTTTGCATCCGTAAATATTATTTGAAGCAATACTATTAAAATGACATTCAAATTGAATGAAATCGGCGAAAAATGCGTTAAAAATTAGGGGAAAAGGTAAAATGACTTATTAATCGAAATCGATAAAATGCAAAGAAATGTATAAAAAGGTCATTTCTTTGTCATTACATAAAATTAATTTCTAAACTAAACACATTATTCTAAAGAGAAAAGTAAAAGAATAATTTCATGAAAATCCGCCCCTAGTTATTAGTCTTGTTAGTATGGTAAATATTTTATCGGAAGAGCTAGCCGTATTCATTCCTGCTTCTACGGTAGTAGGTGCTATCCAGCGCCTACTTACACTCGACTTTGAGGCATTTCTCCTCCAGGTACTTTCTCCAACGGTGCACCGCCCAGCTGGGACGATATTCTAAGCTCCGACTGCTCTCCCGGCGTATTTGGTCGTGTATGAAAGAAGTGTCCGTGAGTAAGGAGGGGGAAGAAGATTTTCGTAATCGTGGCCCTTTGTTGTTCTACCCGGCTTTCGCTTGGTATTGGTCGAAGAAACCACGAAAACTATCGATAAGAATACGGTCACTAGAATTCTCCGAGACAACGGATGAATTCATTCTAGCCAGAGTCGAAAATATGCACCACCGGGACTCGAACCGGAGAGATAGCTCAGTGCATAAAGCTGATGTCACTGCAGCCCCTCTGTCCGGGAGGTCCTAGGTTCGAGACCTAACGGCGGCAGGATTTTCGACACTAGCTATTCAGCTAGGTCGAATTCAGGGGCCCTGTCTGGAGGAGAATTCTAGCGGCTGGCTGCTCTGATCGCTAGATGTTCGTTTCTCCGATCAACAGCAGGAATGCCGGAGCAGTACCTAACAAACGGGCCGGACCGCGCGCGATCTGTCCTTCCTCTTCCTTGTCTTATCCTTCCCCCTCACACACACACACTTACACCAACATGCGTTACACTATCACATATTCCGGGAGACTGGGCCGGGAGCTTAGAGCTTGTCCGGGTGGGTGCGCCGGTGGAGAGTCCTCGGGGGAAACCCCACTAGCCGAGGTAGGCTGGCGCCGGATTCTCGCCATCCAGCGGGAGAAGATCACCGCCATCTCCCGAGAAAAACATGCACTAATACGGAACTAATGACCAAAGCAGTGACGCGCCCAGGGAAAAACGAAAAATCAATCAATCAACCGGGACTTGAACACTAGACACTTTCGGTCAGAGTCACTGCAGAGTCAGTGGAAATGCTTCTCTGAGCTAAACTTAGGAGATTTTGAGAATACCTCTGGGAGGAGAAAAATTTTTATGTAAACATGTACACAATACAGTCGACTCTGTAGTAACTCAAATATAGTGAACCTCGGTGATAGTGAACTTGGTCACAGGTCCCATTTCAATTACATTACAATTAAAACATTTTGTTATAGTGAACCTAACTTGTCTATCGTAATGGGAAAAAGGTCCTGGATGTTAATTGATCTCGTATGCTTTTTAGGTGAGTAGAAGGCCTTCGGAGAGTAGAAAGGTATTCCAACAGTGTAAGAGGCATTACGATACTTAAAACAAAGGACAGAGCAAAATCAAGTATGGAGAGAGTACAAACTGTGGCTAAAGAAGGATCTGTGAAATTAATAATGAAAAATGTTCGAAGCAAACGAGGAAAATAATTGATTTTTAAGGACAAATGAAGATATTAAATTTTCAGTTGCGCTGTTAATGAATTTTGCTATATCCCAATTTTATAAAATCAATAATTGTGGAGAAATTCTATTTAATTTTGACATCATGGATATAGTGAACCTCGGTTATAATGAACCAAACATGTTAGTCCTCAGGAGATCACTATAACCGATTGACTGTATGTACCCATTTATTCACGCACATCTTTTTTTTATTACCGACATGATAGGAAACATAATCCCACTTTGGTGTGAATGATGCCCTGCTGTATTGCACTGAATCCGTGTCCTTGAGCTATTGTCATTCCCCCGTTGAGGGCGGGTACCTCACATGCCGCCCGCAGTTCTGCGTGAGAGCGCTGTCGGAAGCGCGATTAGATGCCATGTCGCCCACGCGGCGCCTGCGACTCGTCAAAGGAGGCTTTGCAAAGCTGCCTCGACGCGTCTCCCGTTGAAAGCAGACGAACATGGACCTGTTTCTCATTAACAGGAACGGATTTCTCGTAAATACATATTTACTACTTAAGCTAATATCGATACTAATTTGCATTATCTTTATGTTTCACTATGTAGAGTTGAAAATGCTACTTTATTGTACATATTTTTCCATATTTTTAAATTTGTACACACATTTTGCTTGTTTGACAGATCTTGAGACCTCGATGGTTTGTGGAAACACACCTCTTTGGGGTATCCACACTACCACTTCTATTTCCTCTGAGGCTGCCACCGGAAAAAACATGACGTCACAGAGACTTTGACATGAGAATTCAACTTATTCAGCTCCTCATTGTCAGTTAGGGAAACCAGTCAGAATACTATGTGTTGGTTAGATTCTATTAATATCTCCATTAAACTAGTGCAAAATCCAAAAGTAGCACCTTCAGCCATTATAAAATTAGACGATATATTTCAAAGGTTTAAAGATAATTTATTTAAACTGACAATTAAATATTTTTTTATTTTTTAAACCAAAAATTGCTCATTTCATAATTTATAATATTCAGACCATATTTAAAAATTCATTGATATTATCATAAATTTAAAATCCAATAAACTACAGCAAACGTATGATATACATCGGATTACGTCGATTTGAGCTAGCTGTAGGCTCCGATTCGTAAATTCCATCATTTCCCCTCTGTCCGTCCTCTTCCGCAAATTATCGTTACTCTTGAATGCTGCTTGTCTGAGAACACTGTACTTGACATTCTTCGTGGAACAATCCTTCACATTCCAATTTTTTCTAAATACTCGTTCTGTATTCTTTGTTGTTGTTGTCACGTATCTGCAAATCGTTAAAACATTGGTTCCTATTTTATAATTGATATTAAAATATTTTTACTGCCGGTGTCTGGACAGATAATGAATAAAACCGTTAGTTCGCCAGTATTTCAGAATATTTATAGAAGCTTGCAGCCACAAAAATTCTGCTGAACCAAACTAGACAAACTGTTTCTCCAAAAGTAGCATGCACACTGCACAAGAACTACAAATACAAGTCTCGTATAATATTGAAAAATTAAATATTTTACAAACACGGTATTTATGAATACTGCAATACATGTCAGTATGTACACACAGTACTACAATTCTTTATCTTTTGTACCAAGAATATAAAATCATTTTATTTCATAACACAAGACGTAAGTTGCAAATACTCGGTATTCAATTACGGAGACCTCTTCCACGGAGCCTTGCGGTCGCATGACATCGAGTGGTAAGCAGAGACCCACTGAGTATGAGAATTCATTCGGTACGCTGCAGTAAGAGAATACATGAAATTGCACAATCAAATATTTGAAATATTGGGATTTTTCTGTCATAATATATATTGTTTTATTGGTTTTGGTCTTTTCAAGATACTGGTATCTAACGAAACCCTAAACACCTCTCATATGCGGAGGTTGCACAGTTTTCCTTCAATTTTAGGCGCATTGGTAATTGGTAATACAGATTACATCATCAATGTTACGAATTGTACTGTAGAACAGCAGTATAATTTGTTAGATCTAACATATCTCTTTACAAATTGATGAATAGTATAGAACATAGGACATTAAAACACGCTATTTACAGTTGTGTAAAGAAGTGGAGAAAGTAGCAATACAAATCAAAACGTACCTAACTATAAAACTAAACAATTCTGCTCGTATTCAATATGTCTAGGCGAGATAATGTAACTCGTAGATCACTAGCAAAAATCTTGTCAAACTATATAATGTTTGACTGGCATTCCAATAACAGTAATTTAATATTCAAAAGGTGGTCATGAAATGTTTGTTCTGTCTATGGTCAGACTGTGCCTGTCTGTTCTCTGTCAGTTTGTCTGGTCTGTTCGTCAGGTCTCTGTCCGTTCTATCAGTTCGTGTGGAATGTCTGCCCGTGCTCAACACTTAGGCTCTAAAACCCAAACCGGATTTTTCTTCAAAACGAATATTCTTCAACCGATATGGTTCAAATTTAGACATATCTTGAAAGAATCATTTAATATTCGTTAATAGTAGTATCCCAAAAGTACCAGATATTGAATACAAGTATTGTTTTAAAGGATGTCTCAGATACAAAGGATTATTTCTTGTTAACTCTTAGATTGATGTCCAAGAATTTTTGTAGAGGCGTGGAACAAAGCCGTACACTTTCGTAATATTTAGTTCAAACCAAGATGAAGGGCATTCAAGCATGTAGATGATGTCCGTAAATTGGCGTAAAATGCTGACTTTGAAGCATTTTTAAAAGAACGTTTTCCAAGAGGGAGCTGAAGTCATTTATCATCAGAGTTAGGTATCAGTTACAAAATAGATCGTAAAATTTTACGTCACTTTTTCAAGTAATGCGAGCAATTGTGTGTTACGTTGTATCATCACTGATTTAGAATGTGATCTGTTCACGTGTATTAGATATGTTAGACTTTTCGTAGTTATTCATAGGTGTGTACAACGATCAAATCAAATTTTGTATATCGTGTCTTCTGAAAATGTCCTTCGACATCCATGACATGATAACCTAATAGGTTGGAATTTCGCCCTGTCGTTCGCTTTAAAGACCTGCGATGGAGGAAAATTCCTATTATCGTTTCAGTGTTAACGACCTAGCTGAGATTCAAAATTATGTGTATTTAGCATCACTTTCTCGCGCAATGATTGAAGACGCGTTCTCATAGCTCTCTCTTTTCAGTCATATACAACAATTCTTACTTCTGATAAATTCACGAACTTACATAATTATCATTATTAGCATACTAAACGAGAAGATCAGGCATAATAAAACAAGAAGCTTTGTTAATAAACGCAGTAGAAAATTGTTTTGTTTCCATTTCATATTCTGCATAATTCCGGTTTTAAAATAAAAGTTTGATAGTTTCAGTTACTAGTGGTGACCCAGTGGTAAATATTTGACCGTAATTCACTATTTTTGTTTCAACGTTATTGAGGTTCTTTTGTCGAAGAGCATACTTTGTAAAACCATTGCATATACTTTTTCGAATTTTGTTCTATTACGTCATCTGTAAGCTAGTGCAAATACGTCATTAGCATCTGTTGTTTGCCTTAATTCCTTTCAATACGTATGTAATTTATACAATTTAATGAAGGCAACAGAGAAAAAACTTCACTACTGTTTGTATTCGTATTTTTATACAATTAATTCACAGTTACTTTTTAATGTCAATATTGAATCAAACGCACAAGATAAACGCACAAGGTAAACGCAAAGATATTTTGTGTACTGACGATCTAGTTAAAGTGCGGACAAACACCCGTATTTGAACGTTCGCAGAGCGCACAGATATGTCGTGCAAACTACGACGAGCCGTAGTCGCGAAGCCGCACGGCCTGCCGCGCCCCGCCGCGCACGTAGTTGCGGGCGCTTTCGCATGCGAGGCTGCGCGGAAGGTGGCGGCCTATCGGCGACAGCCCCACGGCGGCGGCGGTGGCGGCAACGGACGTGCGCTGGCCGCAGCCCGCGTCGCCTAACGCGGGTTCGATCTCACCACCTCCCTCCCACCCACTCCCTGCCCTCCGCGCGTGACCGGCATCGCACCGTATGGTGGCGAGGCGGCGGGGTACGGGAGAGTGGCACGGCGGGTAATGCAAAATGGAGAAGGTGGAGGCAATGGAGGTGGGAGCGATGATAAGTGCTGCGTTTGGCCGAAGAAGGCTTGCTGTTGCGGATGATCGTAAAAGGGCGTGTCGCAGGAAACAAAACGTGCGTGGAACCAATCTTTCGACAGTGGACGGCATGAAACGACGGTGATAGTGATCGAGGTACGATGAAAAAGGAAGAGAAGTTGCAGGAAGGTATGAGATAAGTCAACCAGGTATCGAAGCCTCTAGCGCACTATTGTGCGTGTGCCTTATGTACGTGGTTCGCATTTATGAAAGAATTTGGGCATTAACAAGATAAGTTAATCCCTTAAGCAGACAACAGTATTGATAAAGAGTTGGCAAAAGATATGTCGAAGGTTGTGGATGACGAGTGCGATGCGTGTGGTTTATATCGAAAGCGACATATGTGCCTAGCACCGGGGTCGCAGAAGCAAGCTACGGTGGCGCACTGTGCAGCAGTGGCGGCGGGGGAGGCGGTGGCGGCGGCAGCAACGGCGTGGCGGAGGCGGTGGCAGAGGCGTGGCGGAGGCGGTGATGGTGGTTGGTGGCGAGGCGGAGGCGGTGGCGGAGCTGGGGTCGGTGAGCGGAGGCGGAGGGCGCCGGACTATTATTCATAGGCCCATAGGCGGAGCGGGCGCGAATGGTGGGACGGGGGGACGCGGGCAG
>CAXIVR010000002.1:6517410-6552224 GCA_964035755.1 Teleogryllus oceanicus
AAAAAAATCAATTTTTTCCCATAACGGTTTTGAAATCTAATATTGTAATATAGAAATTAAGAGTTTGAAAGAGTATATTATAAAATAGTAATTCTCGGGTTTTTAGAGAGAGAAAGAGTTTCCTTTGTTGTAAAAGTAATTTTAAAGGGAAAAAGTATTAATTTTGATTTTAAATGTGTTTCTTTCAAATTTTGTAAAGTAATATTTTAAATTTTTTGAATTTCTGAAAGTGTGTTTGTTAAACAAGGGTTGTAGATGAAAGTGGAAATTGAGTATTGATTATTAGTGTGTTTTTTTTTTTTGAAGATTTCTGATTTGATTTTTTTTTTTCCCATTGTATGTTTTTTCAAGCAAAATTTTTTTGAATATATTTAATTTAGTGAAAAGTGATTCTACCATTGTTTGTAATTTTGCATCCAATCCATAAACGATCTTCAGCCCCTGCCCCTTTTTTTTTATTTATTGTGTAAAAGGGGGATCATCTGAGCAGTCGACCATCGGGGAGTTTCCACCCCAAGACGTCTCAGGTCGGTGCTGGCCTTACGGCGTCCCGCACACGACTGGGCTCCGCAAGAAGTTTTTGTGCATTTTCGCTCTTTTTAAAGATTGACAATCTGATAACGCTAGGCCAAATTTTTTCCCCGGTGTTTTTTTTGGAAAGGTTGGGGAACCCTCCACTTTTCTGCTTGAGATTTTCGGCTGTAATCGCAGTTTTTATTCGCAAATACATTATTTCCCTTTTTGAACCCTGTAAAATAAAAACACAATAAAACTGAATTAAAGCAACAATTTAAAAAAAACCCTGTTTTTGGTGCGTGTGTTTTAAATTTTAAGTGTCATCATTTGAAAATCAAATGTTAAAATAGAAAAAAAAAATTTTAATAACTCCGGGGCTAAGTTTTTTTTTTTTATTGCTTTTGTTGGATGTACAAAGGGCAGTTTTAGTAAAATTTACATATGTTTGATTGGCTTACTTACAACAATTTAAAAATTATTTCTAAGACAAAACTAAATAAAGGGTTTAGGATGCCCTATTGGGTCCTCTATTCTGGGTTAAAATTTAAAAAGGTTTTGAGGAATATAATAGGGTATCTGTTTTTTTTTCTGGTGTGGTTCGGGTTTTAGGGGTCTAAAGGTTTAAAAGGATTTGAGGTAAATAATAATGTTGGGGGTTTAAATATGTGAATGATGTTCAATGAGTTCTTTAAATTCTTTTTAAAACTGATGATTCTGAAAACCACGGCATTGGTAATGGTTCTGGGAAAATTTGGTTTTGAATGATCTTAATTTTTTTGATTGGTTTTGGGAATTTATCCAGATGGGACAAATACGGTAGCGGTCTTAGAATGGCTTTGTATATTGCAATTGAGGAATGATATGGTAATGGACTGTTTCTATAGATTAAAGGTTTTAATTGGGGTAGTTTTATTTTAGCCTGTTTTATTTTTTCGTCTATGTGCTGTTTCCAATTTAGCCCGGAGCTAAGTAATCACTTCATGCCGCTCATTAAAAAGTCGTTACTTTTTTTACCATCTCTGCTTAAAAAATACATAACCTGAGATTTTCATAAATTTGGGTCAAAATACTAAAAATTTAAATCTGTTTTTGCAAATAGGATATTTAGAAATTAGACGTATTCTAATGGGAATATCACTGCATTATTAGCGTGACGATCGTTATGCTGTTATAAAAGCTGTAAATGTCACAAAAAAGGAACGTTTATGTTATAATGGGAATATCACTGCATTATTCTGAGCAAAAATACATAATACTTTTTAGAACTTTTGCGACAAACCAACTCCCAAATCATATTTTTATTAGACTGATGAAACGTTTACTGTATAATTTCTGTCCACTAGAAGTATTTTTACAGCATTAGTAAGACAAAAATTTTGATTTGTAATAAATATACATTCCTGGGGAAAAGTGTTTTTTCATTACATGAAAACATTTTGGGAGATGTAGAGAACACAGTTAAGGAAGTCAAGGTAATTGGCGCCCTCTGGCAAGGGGGAAATCCCCAGCGGAGCGGTCGAAGGGTAATTAAGGGATTTTGAAGGGAATCTTTCGATGGGCAGGGGTCGAGCAATGTAGATATCATGTTATTTACTAATGATAAGCAAGAGCAATTTAACAGAAATAAATTTAAAATAAGTTATAAAAATGAAACTACTGAAATAATTTTAATGTTACATGATTTTACTTGTTTTTACATTTCATGATCTAGAACCTAGTCAGAGGGTCATTGGTATTCTATTAGTTGTGGGAAAAGGTACATAGCGGTAGAGGTTTCTTGCGAACTTTAGATCCTTTGCGATGAATGTTTTTGATTGAGTGCTTGTGTCACGTTAGTGAGAATTAATGTAGTTTTACACGCGTGGTGTCGAAAGGATTTGTTCTCAATGGCTTGATTACGACATGAATTGTGTTTGTGTCGTGCAATGCGCGCGTGTGCGCGTGTGTGCGTTTTGTGTGTGCGTGTGCGTGTGTGCGTGTGTGCGCGGGGTCCTAATGGTTGGCTGATGGAAGAAGTTATTTGATGGTTTTGAGAGGAATTTGCAAGGAAGAAAAGAGGCTTCAAAAGCGGGAAATGCTTAAAGTGAAAGGGAACGTGGTTCGCGAGGAGCAAAATACATATGAAAGGTGCTTGTCTTTTCTCTTCTATGTAGAGTAAACATGAATAAATCGCACTTCGATTCATTTAAATCCTGAACGTTTCTCGTATTTCAGGAGGACGACTTGCCGAAACACCCCGAATTTTCCCATTATCCTCTCCAATGAAAGTACTGTTGAAAGTAACATTTCAAATTAATCAAAATATTTAGAAGCAATGTAAATTGTTATAATAATTTTCCAGTGATAGTATTAAACAATTATTCAACTGTTTTTTCTTAGTCTCTAAACTAATTTTAAAGGAATGAATTGCGCAATTTTTTTAAACATATGCCGAATTTGAGGCTTGTTTTGTTTTGAAAAATATAATTTAAGAAAATCACAACATCTGCTTCTTTTCTCAGTCGTTGATTCGGCAAATGTTCATCGCTTTAAATAAAAGGGAATATAAAAAACCACATCATTCCGTAAACATACTTCACGCATTAATAACTAAAACCACGTCGAACGTCTTGTCAAAATAACTTCCGTCTTCCTTTAACGGAAAGCTGACATTAATTGACATTTGCGCAGTTTTTGTTCCATTTCACGTCCTCTAAAACGCTCCCAAGATTTACAAGTACTTAACTACCACAGCTCGTTGATCTCCCCCGACCGAAAACCAGTTTCCTAGTACCCAACCTTCATCTAGTACTACGCGGCAACAGATGGAAATAAATAGAAGGAACTAAAAAACCCGCAGACCGTCAAAGAGACGTACAAATGAATTTATTATGGAAGTTACGAAAGCAATTGATCGCGTGGGCGTGGCGTCGTTGCAGCGCCAGCGGAACCGCGTCGAATGCGGCCCGCGGCGGGCTAGTCCTCCTCGACCTGCGTCGCCCGGCCGCCCCTCGGGAGGCAGGTCGGCGAGTAGAAGACGTCCGGCAGAAGAGCGACTGCGGGCCGCAGGTTGCGGCAGCGGCCCGTCCCAGCCCAGCAGCATCCGGAACGCAGTCGCCTGCACACGCGCACGGATCGTTAAGCCCAAAGGACGTTAAAATGCGTCCGTTGCGGAGTTTATAGATACGATACAGCAGGGCCTTGCAACTCTCCGTCAAAACCGGAGACGATGCTGAAGGGTGCTACTATAGGAAGCGCTAGTGTCGGCGGGTACAGTTGCAGGTTAGGCTCGCCAACTTCTGCACATAAAAATTGGCTAATTTATGAGAAATACGAAAGTGTCTTTTACATGTTCAGTTATTCATAATAGTATGTACATATAAAATCTGCTGAAGAAAGCACGAGCATCGACGCGATCTTTGTAACTTGTAACTTCTGTGTCTTGCGAAATACGCAGCAGCCACGCACTTTGAAGTACGGTTGCGCAATTGTATTTTAGTTACCGGAGCGGTCGCTCAGTGCATCAACTCCCGCCACTGAGCGCCTCTGACCGGGAGGTCCTTGGTTCGAGACCTGACGGCGGCAAGATTTTCGACACTAGCTTTTCAGCTTGGTCGAATTTGATTGATCGGTAGTTTTCCGTGGTTTCTCCGATAACACCAGGCGAATGCCGAAGCAGTACCCCAACAAACAGGCCATGGACCGCGCGCGATCTGTCCTTCCTCTTCCTTGTCCTATCCTCTCTCCTTACACACTCAGACTAACATGCACTACACTACCACATATTCCGGGTGACCGGTCGGGAGCTAGAGTTTGTCCCGGCTGGAGCGGTGCCCCCGCTGGTGGGAGAGTCCTGGTTAGGGTGAAACCCCACTAGCCGACGGTAGGTCGGTGCCGGATCTCGCCATCTAGCGAGGGGAAAATCACCGCCATCTCCCGAGAAAAAACAAGCACTACACTAACGGGACAAATGGCCTAAGCAGTTGACGCGTCCGTAAACACGAAAAAAATCAATCAGTCGTATTTTAGCTCCTGTAAGAAGGTGATAGAGGAGAGCGCGCCACTGTAATGGTCTCCAACACGCCCTGCGGTACACGTGCGAGCTCTGCGACGTCCGTTGTGCTCTGCTTGTACTGCCCGGTGTACTGACGTTCGTGACAATACGGATGCTGGAACGTCCGTTACGCGACGCTCCAGTGTACGCAACCTAAACAGATGCAAGTATTCACTAGTCTGTTTCCCTGACTATCGTTGACGCGGGTATGGTGTAATTGGAATGGGGTTCTGATTTCTTGGTTACATGGCAACTCAAATGAGATATCTAACCAAATTTGAAAATTACGTGTTTATGTACGTTAGACACAGTCTTTGATCGCGTTGTACCATTCTGTACAGTTATTTACGTAACTAGTACAGATAGTGAACCTTTGGCTTACGAATGAAATGTGACGGTCAAGGCCACGATGAAGCCGAGTACGGCAGTTGAAATGAGTACTCAAAAGACACTGTCCTACTAACTGTGTACATATTTTTCAGTGCAACGTGGGAAAATTGAAAGTACATAATTAAGGATCTTCGCAATATCCAAGGTGACCAATCACACCATATAGCGTTCGTGTTTTTTTTCCCTTTTCAGTATCCAGTTGTTTTATATGGCCATGACTTCTTTTTCCGCAAAGGTTTGCCGCAAGAATAATTCCAATTAATAAGCATGGAGGAAATACCTTTCCATATATGAGTTCTGAAAAATATATTTTAATATAATTGGGTCTTATCTCTCATCGTACTCCTTGTCACTAATTGACTCCCATAGGCGAAGAACTAGTGCCGAGAACGAGGGCTTTTTGTTTCATAGTTCAAATCAGAATGCCGCATTTTAATAATACAAGGAAAGTATTTTGACATAGAATGCGTTTGAAATGATGTGAGACTTTGGTTAATCACGTAGGCCGAAAGCTGGAGCCTCAACATGAATTTGGTCACGCCTAGCGAAGCGTCAACTGCACTTTAAGTTTTCGACAGAAAGCATTTTGGAATTTTGACAACACTGCTTCAGTTTTCGACAGCACCATCTCTAGAGGAAAAGAGAGCGTATTGATAACTTTTCTTTCACTAGTGGATAACTCGTGGAATGCCACGATGGTGAGTGCAGTGCTTCTTCCACCTTTCTTAACGACCTAGAAACACAACCTTAAAGAGAAGCGTCAGAGTCCCGTGCCAAAATACAATGCACAGTTAGAACAAATAGCGTACGTCAGGAAATGAGGAAAATAAGAAAAAAGCATACAAATTTTATAATAAAGACGAGTGCAACAGTTGAAAATTCTGAACACTCTTATATTTTGCATGTTGAATCTCCTGAAATCTCTTTTCCATCATGTAATATACTTAACACTGCTACATCTCAAGAGACGAAAGTGCGAAATATTGATGAATAAATAATATAAAAAGGGTGTCAAACGAAGCGCGTATCTACTGATTCATTGTCACACAGGAGATGCCAGGAACTTTATGAAGATTGTGAGCTTATTTCCTTAATTTGTTTCTGATCAGACTTTCTTTCCCGTATATTGCTCAACATAACAAACAACCCAAAGATAAAAACACTAATATGAATTTTAAGAAATGAATAGGTAGGTATATCACATAATAAGCACAAAGAACCACCATCAACACCGAATCTTACAATAATATTAGCTCTATTAGTGATAGCATTAACATAACATGATCGTGTGTTTTTGTTATTTCCAATTCAAAATTTAATTATAAAATATAATGTGTTTATTGTGTTACGCACCAAGGTTGTCGTAAAAAAAATGTCATCTAGATATTATGTTTCTGATGCATGGTTTCTACTAAATAGCTAGGGAAAGTATTATTTTGTTTTGCAAATTTTTAAATGTACTCATTACGAATAATTCATTATCTTAAGTTTTTCAAAACCTACTCCTTATAATTTTGAAGTTGTTTATCCTTGCAACCAGAGGAGAAATTTTATAAATACTAAGGGAGTACCGGCAGGATGCTCCCAACGAATGTTGAAATAAGTGCGGGGTAAAAAAAAGTTCCCAAATTTCCGGGCGCACATGGATGTTTCACTGGCGCGAACGAGGCGGGGGGTCAAAGGCGGATCCTCAAGGTCTTCTACGAATATTCGTGTAGGTAGATGTGTAAACTGCAGTCGTGTTCGTTAACACGTCACACTCCATGACCTCACGCCAAACAATAAGGAATTAAAGTGTTTCTTTGGAGGTTCCATGAGATGCGCTGTGGCAGGGTTCCTGTAAACTTCATTAGATTTTACGAATTAACCACGTTTAGGGGAAATTTTTGTGCAAGGTCGCGTCACAAGAATCAAGAAGTATTAACTTCCAAGCAAAATTGTTGCAATAACCCTTCATTACTCACTATTTTAAAAATGATCGAACAAAATTAATTGGTTACAAAAAATTAAAAGAGTACTACGGTAAGTTTGAGCTGTTGCCACGATTCAATTCTTAATCATTTATTTCTTACAGCTGTTTCAGACCAAATGAATGAACTTTACGATAATCTTAATAAAGTAATTGTAAAGTTTTTATAATGAATTGAATAAACGTATACTTCAATTTAAAAACGTCCTGATAGCTCTAGAAGATAACAGTTTTTAAAGAACAAAATTTTCAAAACATCACAGCGCCTTCAAAATCTCAGCAGGATACTTGATTG
The DNA here is from genome assembly GCA_964035755.1 of Teleogryllus oceanicus. Lineage (NCBI taxonomy): Eukaryota > Metazoa > Arthropoda > Insecta > Orthoptera > Gryllidae > Teleogryllus > Teleogryllus oceanicus. The sequence continues at coordinate 6,524,614 of CAXIVR010000002.1, forward strand.
ATATCCGCAGCCATATTAGTTCAAAATCCATTTCTGGTTTCTTTATTGTCAATAGATTGGAGCCGACCGACAACCAAGGTCATAACGATGGCGACAAGACCCCTAAAGTGGGGGATACCATAAACCATGGACCCTGACTACCGTCAACCTTGCGAGCAACATCAAGAATTGTTTTGACCTTCCCCCTTAACCTTTAGACTCTTTTTGGGGGGTCTTTTGACCCCGGGGACAAACACTGTTTCGCAACATTTTGAAAATCATTCACAGAACCTCCCTTTTAGGTATGCTATTTACGTCAGGTTTATATGTATTAATCTTTCAGTTTTCTAAGTTTGTTTTTGTCGGAAATATTTTTTATTTTTGCAGTAAAATGTGCCACATTTGACATCAAAATTACACGAACAATTTAAAAAAATGTCCATTTCCGTTTTGTAATATTCTGTTGCTGTTTCTGAGTGATTATTTGGTGTATTTGTCTATTACGATTTGGTAGCCCAGTGTCAAACGTTCCCAGGCTGGTAAGATAGACAACTACGTATAGTGATGAGGATATAATAGATTTTTTCTGTAAATAACATTATTCTTATTTAGTACAATGTAGTAAATAAAGCAAAGAAATGGCATCGTTTTCTCAATTCATAATTCTAAATAACATTCCTACAACAAATACTTGCAAATTATTGTGTAAAACGTTTGGGGTCAAAAGTGACCCCAAACAGAATTCACGTAAGTATTAGAGACAGAGAGTCGAAGGATAAACATGTAGACGCATCTCCGAAGCGTCCTGGACCGGTAGCTCAGTGCATCAACTAATGTCACTGCAGCGCCTCTGACCGGGAGGTCCCAGGTTCGAGTCTTGACGGTGACAGGATTTTCGACACTAGCTTTTCAGCTAGGTCGAATTCAGTCGCAGTCTGGAGGAGAATTCTAGCGGCCGGCTGCTCTTATCGGTAGTTTTCCGTGGTTTCTCCGATCAACACCAGGCGAATGCCGGACAGTACTACAAAAGGGGCCCACGGACCACGTTCGATGTTTCTTTCCTCTTCCTTGACCATCCCTCCCCTTACACACACACACTTTCACTAACATGCACCACACTACCACATATTCCGGGAGATGGGCCGGGGGCTTAGAACTTGTCCCGGCTGGGGAGGTGCCCCGCTGGTAGGAGAGTCCTGGTTAGGGGTAAACCCCACTAGCCGACGGTAGGTCAGCGCCGGATCTCGCCATCCAGCGGGGGAACATCACCGCCATCTCCCGAGAAAATAATATGCACTACACTAACAGGACTAATGACCAAAGCAGTTGACGTGCCCGGAAACACGATAAAATCAATAAATGAACCGAAGCGTGGTGAGCGGCGCACCTGTCGCGGGGAGATGCCGATGGCGGCGGGGCGGACGATCCAGCGCACGCTCTCGGAGCAGGGCGGGAAGGTGAGGGAGCCGTCGTACGTGAAGTACTTGGTGGTGAAGGGCGGGCACAGCCACGACAGCGCGAACGGCATCAGGTCCACGGCGCGCCCGGGGTACATCACGTGCGGCAGCGCCAGCACCACCTGGTCCAGGTACGGGTTGTCCACCTCCGTGATCTGCGCACACACACACACGTTCACAAGTGACGTGGAGAAAAAGACCGTTTTTTGGTTAATTAAGTGATTCCAGGCGCGGCAACTGCTAAGGTCGTTAGTCTCGTAAGAGGCGTGTTTTCATCGCCACAGATGGCGGTGATTTTCATCCGCTTTCTGACGAGGTCCGGCGCCGACCTACATTGACTTGCGGAGATTTTCCTTTGTGTTGATCAAAGACACCACGAAAAACTACCGATCAGAGCAGCTGGCCGCTAGAATTCACCTCGAGACAGCGACTGAATTCGACCAAGCTGAAAAGCTAGTGTCGAAAATCCTCCCGCCGTCAGGACTAATGAACTAGGACCTCCCGGTCAGTGGCGCTGCAGTGACATCAATTGAAGTCCTGAGCCACCTTTGCGAATGAAAATGAAGGCAGGGAAGAAATGGGATTTCTCCCCTGCCAGTGTTTCGTGAAACTCCACGAGTTCTTTCAAGGCCTAGGCAATATTCATCATGTAAATTTTGAATGTCAAAGCCAGGATTTGCCAGTGCTAAACGGTGAAGTTCGTAATTCTTTATAGAGTCTACAATAAACCTCCGATTACACAATCGACAAGAAGCGTGAAAGAAATCAGAAATAATTGTCAATAAACTCGTCCTTTTCAAAGGTTTACTCGAATAAGTAATGTCTAGTTTCATTCGTCCTTCATTTTCAAAACTGCTGTACTAATAGTATCATACAGCATTAGATTTAAGAATGTTTTTTTTCCCATAAATTCGATATTATAATTTATTTTCAATTAAAATTTTTTTAGAGGAATAAAACATTATATTATCTTATAAAAAATTTTTTTTTGAGTTTATCGTTAGAAAATTAAAAAAACCGGAACCATGTTGCTTAAAATAATCAGTGGTTTTTTTAATAAATGATTAGTCCCATGTAATATGTTTTGTTCAGAAAAAAAAATAGGCACTGCTTGACGTGCCCAGATACAATAGAAAAGATATTTAATTTTGTAAACCTAATTTTTTTAACACGGGGGAAAAAACGTATTACGGATAAGCTGTAATATATGTAATTCCCCATCTCAAGCAAACAATCGAATTCTATTAATACTACTGTGTGAAAATTTTTGTTAGCGTTGACCTATCTGTTTTTACTTTTTTACTTCTCAATCAAAAATCTTTGAAAGAATGGTTCTTTTTCCCACATTCTCTTTTTTTAGGAAGAAATTAATTCATTGTCTGAGTGGTTGTTTTGGGAAATTTTTGTTTTCTATAAGAAGGATATCATTACTTTATTATTATCATTCTTTAATTAAAATTCGGCGGATACAAAAATAGTGTCATTAAAAAGCCATTTTGAAGATAAAGGGGTTTTTCTTGCGATTGGGGGTTATTTCATTCAAAAACTATGTGCTACTGTAAAAAAGACTATTTTAAAACTTCATTTCACCCAAAACTGACGATTTTTGATTTTCCACTTTTCTTGTACACTGACAATTTATGGTACATCCAAAACAAGAATGTGTGGACTGTTTCATGACTACCTACTGAATGATTTGAGAAAGTGATTTGTCACTGTTCTCCTAATTTCTTTCACAACTCTCTCACTCACTATTTAGAGAGACAATTCCGCTTGTCAAGATTTTAAAACGGTTTTTGAAACCTTGTGTTACATGAATAGTATTAAATGACGTGACAGAATAAAAATGCAAGTCTCGGGGTTCATTATGTTATTATACGTTTAATCCAATTCAAATAATTTATGGGCTCGTTTCCGTAGGTAGTGCATTTGATGGCATTTAAGTTGCAGTGAGCAGAATCAAATTTTCTATTTGAGTTGGGAATAAGTCAATTTTTTTCGCGCGATTTGATGTGGCGGCAATAACATATTGACGGCACATATCATTTGGCATTTCAATTGTCAATACAGCTTAGTTTGGGTATACGATGATAGACAATCATAAAAGTTTCCATGAAGACTTCGGCAGTTTACTGGAAATAGTTAATTAGCGGTTATATTTTTTCAGTGTTTTCAGTCTCATCATTGGCGTGTTTTTTTTGTTTTCAAAAAGATTTAAATGATATGTGTTCGCGGAAACGGTAGGAGGTTGCCATTCTTGAATAAGTGGCGAATGCATATTTGGAACGAAAGAAATGAATTCTTTTTAAATGTTTTCCCCGTGTTCCACAATATAATTAGCAGTTTACAAATGGGAAGAATCGTATCTATACGCTTAATAAAAGTTTCGAATCAACCATTGGAGTTGAAGATAGAAAACGGACAGAAAATATTAGAATATGTAAGAAGTTACGGTGACAGTGCTGTGGCATAGCAAAAGGTAGGGGTATTTGGAAGCAAAATAAATAAAACCAATGGTAAGAAACAGGATTATTTGTCATGCTTAGTCATCAGGTCCTTTTTCGTCTGGAAGAGATAGAACGTGATTGACTAACCATGATCTTGTTGTGATTGGAAGAGGTAGATCGAGCTTAGACTTACTCATGCTTTGGTTCATGGGGGAATTAGAAGAACGTGGTTGGTCGACACAAGGGCCCTTGCTTGTCTTGAAGTAGAACGTCTTTATACTACTCGAACCCTTGGTTGCCTTAAATATGTGGGAAACCCCCTTAGTTTCTCGTGTCCTTGCTTGTTTAGAAGCAGTGTTGGTCTTGCTTTCCTTCAAGTAGAACATTCTTAGTCTACTCGAGCCCTTGGTGCCTTGAAGAAATTGAACGTGCTAGTCTAGTCATACCTTGACTTGAAGAGAATGAACGCGATTGGTCACCATGTCCATGCTTGCCGGGAAGAAGTAAAGAACGTGCTGAGTCCATGTCCCGCTTCCTGAGATAGAAGGTAAGTCTACTCGTGCCCTTGCTTGCGAGTAGAAGCGTGCCGAGTCTACTCGTCTTGCTTGACGAGAAATAGAAACGTGCTGATCTTTCTGCTTGATGAATTGAAGAGGTAGGGCATATTCTCTGTGCCCTTGCTTGCCGAGAAGTAGAAGAAGTGCTGAGTCTACTCGTGCTTTGTTGCGTGAAGAGGTAGAAGGTGCATATTCTACTGTGCCATTGCTTGCCTGAAGAGGTGAAGATGCTGATCTCGTGCCATTGCTTGCCTTGAAGAGGTAGAAGATGCATAGACTACTCGTGCCATTGCTTGCCTTGAAGAGGTAGAAGGTGCTTAGTCTACTCGCGCGCTTGCTTGCCGAGAAGTAGAAGGACGTGCTTAGTCTACTCGTGGGCTTGCCTCGAAGAGGTAGGCGACGGCGACGAGCGCGGGCGCGGTGAGCGGGGTGGGCCCCACGCGGGCGTGCAGCGCCTGCAGCTCCAGCGGGAAGGCCATGTGGTTGATGGTGGGGGCTCGCTGCCTCGGCGCCCGGGACAGCCCCAGCGGAACAGCGCCGCTTGAACTGGTACGGGCCCCCCGTCGGCCCCCCCTGAGCGTGGGCGAGCTCGGACCAGCAGGCCCTGCAGCACCACTGCCGCCCCGCCCCATGCCAGCCTCCCGCACTGCGCCACATCGCTTTAAGCTTTCAAGACTCGAGAAAACAGTCGATGCTGAATTATTCCTAACAACGTCGACACGCTTGGATAACTTAGAGGAAATTGTTGCCTCTGCAGAATGTTTAGTCCTCGTTGAGTATCACGCTATATTCTAAACTGGCTTGATACGTGAGTCAAATTAATCACTGGAAAACTCCTTCATGGGAGTTTTAATCATAATAATAATATTACTATTAATAAAAATTCAATGTGAATAATAACAATTTTAATGGATTTCCTAAAGATTTTCTAGTCATTTCTCTTGCAATAAAAAAACTATTTTGCAAGAACGATGCAGAAGAGATGATACTCTAATAATGGGCAATAACCCAATTTTTTCCTGTTCTCTTAGCGTCCTCCCTCACTGTCCCCCCCGCCTCACTCAGCTCACTCACCCAATCGCCCTCACTCGCCTCACTCCCCTCGTTTCCCCCTCGTCTCACTCCCTCTCACACCTCACCAGCCTCACTCCCTCACTCCTCATCCGCCTCACTCGCCCACTCTCTTACTCCGCCTCACTCGCCTCTCCTCCCATCACCTCCCTCTCACATCACTCCCTACTCACCTCTCGCCTCTCCTCCTCACCGCCCTCCCCACCCATCCCTCCCTCCCCCTCCTGCCCCACTCCCCACTCACCCCACTCACTCCTCCACCTCCCCACCCCACTCACCTCACTCACCTCACCCCATCCACCCATCCCACCCCACCCACCACCTCCACATCACTCCCCATCACCATATCACTCATCCACCTACATCACTCTCTCACTCATCTCACTCACCTCGCTTCCCTTCCTCAGCTCACTGCCCCTCAATCGCTTTACTCACCTCACCCACCTCAGCGCTTGCAGACGCGCGTGTATACCCAAACACACACTCATTCAGATAGTAGCACCACACTACCACACACGTCGCGCGCTTAAAACTTGTTCCGGCTGGGGTGAGTCCTCGCTGGGAGAGAAATCTTAATATAGTTGTAGAAACCATGCAAATCGACGTGTAGGTCGGATTTCGCGTTCCAAATGGGAAAGAACTGCCCCTACCCGGGATATAACATGCACTGGACTTACGGGACTAATGATATAAAAAGTTATCGTGCCCGAAATCAATACTCTCTCACCCTGCCATCCGCGCCGTGCCGCCCATCGCGTCAGCCTCTCGTACTTCGACAACTTGCCATCCACCGCACACACGTCATGCTCTGTTCTTCAGAACACGGTTTACGTAGTCGAGATACTTTAATATAAAATGTGTTAACAGTTCATTCATATTAGTGGGGAAAGAGTAACGATAATGAAGTTATAATTATACAGATCGCTACAGTTTTGAAATTTATATTCATATCGTCTGAGCTATGAATAAGAACATGAAGCAATGAGTCAATAATGTACATTCATTTCCAATGTGTAAAGTAAAATACAATTGGGAAAATACCTCTTCGTAGCAATGCTGAATAAGAATTCTTTAGGTAAAAGTATTCCCCTTGTAAATGATCATTCATGACCCAAATGTTTGCGAGGAATTTGTATTCACAATAAACTTATCAATTAATTAAAGAGACAGAAGAATACTGTGATTAAATCTTTCCCCATTTATTAATGCTATCATTTATGGTATAAAAGTCTTTGTTGCACAGACATAAGCTCCACTACAGTAGCGAAATTTTACATGTCAAAGCCACGAACTTATCTTTACCAGTTTGTGATATTAAAGGATTGTGGAATAATTTTTGTTAACTTAATTGTCAATTGTATGTGCCTAGATATGCGTCTTAGAGACCATCCACCTTTTCTCTCTTATCTCGTACCCATAAATGTCGCAATTTGACTTTTCGATATTAAATTTTGATCAGCTTCACGAATCCTGTCTACGCTATGAACAGTATACTAATGTCGCCAGTCCATACATTCTACATATAAGTAAGTTCCCAAACTTTATACTTTTAAGTAATTTGTCTAAATACTTCTAAGTAATTTGTTTTTGGGCTAATATATTTTAAATATACAGGGCAAATGACGGTGTGCGTTTTGGCACAGAATGTCGAAAATTAACCAATAACACCCACTCGCATACTATCTGTAGGAGAATCCAATTACTCGTTCGAGTGTTTTACAATTTATTTTTGAATCACCAATAACTAATTGTATTTGTGTACTTCAGGAATAGATCACAAACATGGCATTCTAATTTGTGTTTTTGTGTTGTTTTTCTTAAATCGATTCCGCCCAATTAGGCTAATGATGTAACTTTTAACGTTTACGATAAGGAACTTGAAGTGGATTTTTGCAATTTTGCGACTGGAATGGTACATCTCATGGATTATTGTGAAATCTAACTGGCTTGGTACGATTTTGGAATCTTGATACAATAAACGTGTAAAGTGGGCTCCGATTATAGTAAACTTCTGGAGACTAACATTTTGGTTCAAATCCGATGATTCAACATTAAATAGAATTTCTATATAACTATTTATTTTATTAATAGAGGTAGAGCAAAACATTAACAGTACGAACTAAAAAACTTAAATGTCTTTATGTGTCCTTAAAAAAATGATTGCTTCGTACTTTCTCATTAGTAATTTCTTTCTTTCTTTCTCATTAGATCCTTCTCCGGAGTCCGTACTCTTTCCGTACTTGATTCTGCATTGTCCTCTGTCTCTAAGTATCGTAATACAATCTTCACACCCTTGCACCGTTGGAACACTGTCCCACTCTTCGAAGGCCCTTTTACTCCCCCAATAACATACGAGATGCTTTCAGTAGCGGCATGGCGCAAGCGCTGATCGCTTTACTGCGCGGCACAGCGAATATCGTCAGGCAGTGCCAGTCGCGTGCTTTCTGTTGCCTTCGTAGAACTCGACGCCCTTTATCCCGCGGAATATGAAGTAACACCAAGATTGGACCGGGAGCGGTAGCTCAGGGCATCAACTGATGTCACTGCAGCGCCTCTGACCGAGAGGTCCTAGGATCGAGGCAGGATGTTCGACAGTAGCTTTTCAGCTAGGTCGAATTCAGTCGCTGTCTGGAGGAGAATTCTAGCGGCCGGCTGCTCTGATCGGTAATTTTCCGTGGTTTCTCCGTTCAACACCAGGCGAATGCCGGAGCAGTACCCAAACAAACGGGCCACGAAACGCGCGCGATCTGTCCTTCCTCTTCCTAGTCCTATCCTCTCCCCTGACACACACACTTACACTATATGCACACACCTACATATTCCGAGGGGCCGGTCGGGAGCTTAAGCTTGTCCCGGCTGGGACGGCGCCCGCTGGTGGGGGGTCCTGGTTGGAAACCCCACTAGCCGACGGTAGGTCGGCGCCGGATCTCACCATCCAGCGGAAGAAGATCACCGCCATCTCCCAAGAAAAAAACATGCACTACACGAACGGGATTAATGACCATAGCAGTTGACGCACCCGGAAACACGAAAAAATCAATCTATCAACCAAGATTGAAATCGAATCGCGCGTCACTGCTTCCGGGTTTTGCCCAAGCATGACCCGGGCCTTGTTTCCGCAGTAAAACGGTGGCATAAGGTCGTCAGTAGGGACCCATTCCGGGGGCGCTATCATCACCTCAGGGAGACTTCTTCGATTATGACTTTTGACCGACTTTTTTTCAAACTGTCTAGTGTTGGAATTTTTGGTATTGTGGGAATACATTATTTTCAGGAGAGAAAATTTAAATTTTCCTGTGCGTTATATTTCCTACGTTCACCCTAGCCGAGGTTCAGGTTCACTATATCCGAATCTTCCTATCTTTATTGGTAATGTAAGTGAAACGGAACCAGCGACTTATGTTCACTATAACCGAGTCGTCTATATCCGAGTCGTTTTATATCCGAGTCACTATAATCGAGTTCACTATATCCGGGGTTCATATAACCGAGTCAATTATATTTTGTAATTTGAGTTTATGAGTTTTTAGTTTATTATCATTTCGGTCACATCGGGAGCTTCTCCTTGCTTGGGCGACTAAAAGAGACCGATCTCTGAATGCCCCTCGGGCCTTCCGGGTGAATAGCTGGGCGTGCGCGTGGGCGTGCGCGTGGGCGTGCGCGTGGGCGTGGGGGTGGGCGTGGGCGTGGGCGTGGGGGCGTGGCGGGGCGTGGGCGTGCGCGCGTGCGCGTGGGCGTGGGGTGGGCGTGCGCGTGGGGAGCGCGGCGCACCTGATGTGCCGTTGTTGAGCAGGTAGGCGCGTGGGCGCGCACGTGTAGTTGTTGAGGCGAGCGGCGCCGCGGTGTCCCCCCAGCACGGAGTCTTGCGTGATGATGTTGACGGGCGACTGCTTGCGCCCCGGCTCGCAGGAACAGCTCCACATGGGCCCTGCGGCAGCCACCACTCTCCTACAGTCTCGTCACTGGCTCCTGGCACTGTAATTGTTTGTGTTGTATACGTTCGTATAAGGAATCCGGTAATACTAGAAAAAATTTCAAGGGTCGCCTGCCATGAGGAATTGTTAGATCGAACTGATGCAACCAGACCCAATTATAGAAAATAAACGCGTCTCAACTTTTTTTTTTATCTCGGTTGTTGAAACAGACCCGAGTTTTCTTGCTTGTGTCCTGTTCGCTCTAAAAGCAATTTTTATATTATTATTATTTTTATTATTATTATTATTATTATTATTATTATTATTATGAAATATTATATTTCCGATAGTAGTAAGTCTCGAAAAAATAACGTAATCAAAAATAATCTTCACGAGTTTTCATTCACTGTCACAAGTTCGCTTATTTTCAAGCTGTTAATTAAGTAAAGAAATTTGTTTAAAAAAAGTAATTATTCCGAGGAAATTGCTTCATGCTAGTTTTACCATTTTTACTTTCAACATATTAAGCGAGTTCACAACCGTTTAAATAATTTTATATGCTTCGCCTCAACATTCCAAGGATGATTCTACGTCTATTTAATTACTGTAGTATTTTGAATTGTTTGTGAGATGCCGCAATATCATTAGGGATTATTGTAGTGGTGAATTTTCTATAGAATCTACTCGGGATAATCGACAAATATTTTGTATAATTTACTCTTAATAAATCAATATTATCTGGCCTTGATCTAATGATTCTAAAAAATAAAATTCAATTAGATTTGATTTATTTCGTTAAAGAACCGTAAAAACCGTGTTTGACGTATGGGGGAAAAGTACAATCTGGACGCGTTTTCTTTTGCTCCGGAATGTCTTCCCCACCTTTTAACACCACACATTTTTTTCTCGTGAATAATTGTACCAACAAAGCCAGGTTACAAACATTTGAAAACTAGACCTTTCCGCTCTCGAGTCATAGAAAACTTACTTGCATCGATAAACGAACTACAGATTTGATTTGCTTAGACATAATTCCTCTAATTCTTTTCTCATCACTGTTGATAATCGAAACACAGAAAGAATTGCTCGAAACCATACGAAATTAATACATATTTCAAATCAAAAATAGATACCGAAAGTTAAATTGAAATAAATTAAAATAGCCCTCGATGCAACTTGCGAATTAAATTATTATGTACATTTTTCGGGATAAAGTATAAATATTATTTCAAACGTACCAAGAATCAATCTAGATGAAAACATAAGATACGTACCATTTTCTAGATTGTAGCCATATATCGGTCGCATTTTTTTTGCTCCGGCCCGTGTCCCGAAACCCGGGATTGATGCCGATGAGCTCGGTGAGCAAATACGCTGCAAGATCGCATTGCAATTGTTTGTATGTACCAGCAAATAAGTTCAGAAAAATAGAATACAATTCACTTATCGTCTCCTATATTATTTCAGTTGTGTAGATAAGTTTTTTACGGTTTTAACACGCAACCAATCTGTGCAAATAAAGTCTTTAAAAAAGAAAATTTCACGGAGGCGTGATTAATTGAACTTCGACTTTAAAGATATGAAGAATGTATTTAAAAAATATATTTAAAATTAATGTCAAATGTAATCCAAATTATAACATTGTAAATTTGTATAGTTGATAAATCTAACAAAGCTTCGTTTTAATATTTGTATACAGATAAATTCTCAAGAAACGTTTTCACCCTCATCTCAGAAAGAGCTTCTTTGGGGTTTCTTTCATTTAGCTGGTCCTGCTCTTCCATACTACCTCAACTCTTCAGAAACTTGCAGAATCTGCAAATGTATGTGAATTTAAACTAATTTTATTATATTCTATTCCATTAAATTGAACGGGTTTACCTTTCTGTTCCGTAATAAAGTTAAATAATATTGCAAAGAGTAGGGTTGTCCTTGCCCCGTTCTATATTCGCAAGGGCAATTTTACATAATTTCTCAAGAGTAAAAAGCTTTTTTAATATTTTAGTGACCATCAAGGAAAGCGAAATGCTAACTGGCAAGGAAGTTTGTATTATTACTTCAAATGTTGTTTTTAAGGAAGTGTTGTGAAATGTTCCAGGAACATCTCTCTATTATATTGAATTAACCTTTATTGAAAATTTGTTTCCAACTTCGATTTCATTGTTTATTTTATTTTTATTTCATATTCTCTAAGTACATTAGAAGTTACCTTTATACATTTTTTAAATAAATAAACAAGTTTCGTTAACAACTTTGCCTCTTAATACGGAAATGGAAGGATAGGGAAGAAGGTGGGGTTTAACTTGAGAGAGTTCTCTCACGGGTACGGTAGCCTTTGCGTATTTGTTTTAGGAAATACAATGAGCGAGTGTCGATTATGGGCGCGTCAACTACTGACGTCATTAGTCGATGAGATGGGATGAGATGGGGATGAGATGGGGATGAGATGGGGATGAGATGGGGATGAGATGGGGATGAGATGGGGATGAGATGGGATGAGATGGGGATGAGATGTGCTTTCCATGCTGGAAAGTGAGACGTTAGACGTACGCGTCGGCTTGCGGTCTCCCTTCTTTAGGTATCTCCGTCAACAGTGATGACAAGCTTAAACCTCTGGACTGCTTTTTTCCCGACATTTGTAATAGAGCTAGAGTATTTGTGAAATGTAAGAGTATAGAATGGGGATGGGGATGAGATGAGATGGGGATGGGGATGAAATGAGATGGGGCTGAGATGGGAATGATATGGGAATGAGATGGGGCTGAGATGGGGCTGAGATGGGAATGATATGGGAATGAGATGGGAATGAGATGGGGATGAGATGGGGATGAGATAGGGATGAGATCGGGAAGACATAGGGATGAGATAGGGATAGGAATGGAAAGATCGCGCGCGATCCGTGCTCGTTTGTTAAGGTATTCCTTTGGTATTGATCAGGCATTCCTTTGGTATTGATCAGAGAAACCACCGAAAACAACCTATCAGAGAAGCTGGTTGCTAGTAAATGATGTAATTAATATTAAATAATCATAATAAATAACGTGATTTCCTTTATATCTCAAAATCATAATTTTTTATTCATTGATGCATTTGCAAATATACTTTTCCTAGGTTAGGAATGTTGTATACAGTGTGAATTTACAATGTTGTGTTCTTTGGGTCTAACGCTTTTTAATAAGTAAATAATGGTAATGAAGATAAAAATAAAATACAGAGCTCAGTTCACAATTTCAAAAATGATGCCTTACATTACGCTTTCTCTGAAATTGTATAACCTTTAAATTACCTATATCATGAAGCATATTCTTACCGACCAGTATCGTGCAGGCACAAAGAGCAAGGAACTGCAGCATATTTTCATGGAACAGAAACTCTTCCCAGAGCCTCAGCATTTTGATCACCGACCAGGAAGAATGGAGTGTTTGTCAGGACTTTGAAGAAGTCTCTTCCGTTGTTAAGTGATACCTGCAATGCTTCAAAATTCTGTCATTATTCTTCTGATTCTTTCAGCGATTATTTATTCTCAAATTTCACACTTGTTTTATTAATAGGATAGAATAGTGTGTATTTCAAAATTTATTATTAAAATACATACATTTTCTATAATGCACACTATAATGCGAGTTCTAAAATCATGAACACCTGAAATATATTAAATGTAATTTATTTGGAGATGGCCTCAATGGGAACTAAGTTTCATGTAATTTTCTCACCTGATTCTATTTAGTGCATTGGAAGAACTGCTCAAGCTGAATTTTTATGCGATGGAATGTTTTTTATTTTCTTTCGTAATTCTAAAATTTGAAAAATGAGGTAAAAACATCACCCTCAATAATTTCTTTCCCATATTACGTGCGTAACTTCTTGCTTCAATTTTGAAAGCACCCGTAAGAATACAAGTTCTGTAACTATGATACGAATCAATCGATCAATAATATTACTATTATTGAACGTGTAATTGGAGTTTGTTGGCGACGTATTGAATCCGTAATTTTAACCTTTTAAGAAAGTCTTACCTTTTCAACCTTTTTTTTTTTTAAATTAAACATTTTTATTTATTCAGATTTTTTCATTTATTCATTTATCAAACAGGCAATCGCCCAATACAAAACTATTATATACTCCGACAAAAACCACCATCTCGCCACACCACTTCCACATCACAACTCTCACAAATACACAATATACACCATCACATCACGTCATCACAAATGTAAAAAACAACACAAAGTCTATCAAATTTATCACAACCTTCACTGTCATTACAAAACAAAAGTCTATCAACATCATTATTTTAGCTACTTTTCCGGAGGCATTTCTTTACATAGTATATTCAATATGCTTATTTGCTACTACCAAAATGCCCAGCTTTGCCCCGGCTTTCTTCATATTCAGTTTTTAGGAAAGAGGAAAAAGATCAATTTTGTATTTACCACAATGTTTAAGATCATTATTTTTAATGTAATTGATTTAAATTTTAATAAAATAATATATTTTTTTACTTTTATTTTACAGTACATTGCTATTAGATTCTGTGCTGTGTTTTCCTCGGGGTCTCAAAGTGTTTTCTTAAAAATAATAAATATCCACATTATTTGTAATATTTGAAAATTAAGCCAGTACCATTAAATATAAATGATAATGATTGAAAGATGAAAAATAATAATAACAACAATAATAATAATAATAATAATAATAATAAGAAGAAGAAGAAGAAGAAGAAGAAGAAGAAGAAGAAGAAGAAGAAATTTAAAAAAGCGTGGGATTAACATGTCAAAAACTAGATATTTTAGTTGCAAAATTACAGAAAACTTATTTTTAACGGTAATGTGAACAAACAGATTTGATTTTTCTGTATGTGTTAACAATATAGAAGCTCACCTAAGCTCTACTACCACTACAAGCAAAGGAAAGCTCAACAAAACGTGCCCATAGTGAAGCACATTTACGTCCAGAAGAATCAGGCCATCTCAGCATTTGCTCACTGTATCAGGGAAACTGAACAAAAACCCAATCGAGATGGGGGTCATTGACCCGGAATCTGAAGTACATTACTTGTTGCAGGCATTTGTCTTTTTTTAAAAATTATACAATACAAATGTAAACTAATTCATTATACTATATCATTGTTGTCAGTGTTAAAGTAAACATTATTTTTGTTTTTGACGATCAGTATAGTCTCTAATTGCATATTTTGCAGCAGAAAAGATTACTTTACATTAAATTTGTTGTACAATTTTAATTGTTTAATTTCATCTGGCAATGCGTTGTAAAGTAACGTACTGTATTGTATTGTCCTAGGTTCGATCCACGGCGGCTGGATTTTCGATACTAGCTTTTCATCTGGGTCGAATTCAGTCACTGTCTGGAGGAGAATTCTAGTGGCCGGCTGCTCTGATCGGTAGTTTTCCGTGGTTTCACCGATCAACAGGCAGTGCTTTTCAGCAAATGAAAATATTTGGTTTCATGATTGCTCGTTTTCTGTGAAGAAACAGCAATGTTTGATGAGATGAAATCAATATTTATTCTAAATACATCTGATGAACTCACCAAATGACTCAAATGAGTGTTTTGCAGAAAAACTTTATACATTAGAAAAACAATAGTTCTGCAGAATGTAAACGATAATAATGCCTGGAACTCTGGCCATGGAGTCTGGAGATAAACACAAAGATAAGAGTGATGGGAGTAACCAAGCATTCTACGCGATACGATCTTTCCTCTCAGATCCGCTAACAAACAATGAGTTGGGAACAGACTCGGAGAGCAGTTTCCTCGTTTACTATGGCAGCTACTTAAATAGTAATGTAACAAAATGCACTTACGTTAAATAGTCCTTTTCTGAACTAAGAGTTTCTGAATTCTTATGCAATACATTCATTTCAACTATCAATCATAATTTAACTTTTATATCGAAATATAGATAAACTACCATAATTTTGCTATATTATTTATTTCAGTATTCAGTTATTTTATTGTCAAGAGTTGTTATTTTCTGTTCCATCAATGAAACTCTACCTACACTGTTGCTAGTGTATTCTGTATGTAAAGATGAGAACGTCATTATCTTTAAAGAGAATGTATTAGGGTCAACAGGCCAAGGAAATACATTTCTTGTAACTTACTCTAAAAAAATCCAAGAAATAATAGGATATTCGACGTCCTCCATGTGCTTGACTTGAATATTTGAATGCTATGTAGTTTTGTGGTAATCATCGGCTTTTAAGAAGTGTACAGCAGATCTGGTGAGAATGTAGAGTAGATCATGTAGCATGTGATAACTATGATGGATAAGATGGCAATCGTAATGCATACATTGACCCTCACATTTTATGGATTTACAACAAGCATTCGAAACAGTAGTAAGCCGACGCACAATGTTACGTATTTTACAATCCTCACGTTTACTGCATCTCTGTCATAAACCAGAGCACCTTCGGCCTTTCGCATCTCCTGCGTCTGCAAACGCTCCTACTCCCTGATCAGCAGTACGGAACGCATGTAGTACCTGCAGTGGGCCACAACCCACTGTATCACGCAAAAGGCATTAGCATTTCAGATGTTAATTGCACTCCCAACAAACACTTCTATGATTTTCTTGCTGACGTTTTCAGGTTATTTGGGTAGCACAATCGTCTATTAGCAGGGAAAGAAATGATCTCTATATTATATACCCACCCCGTCCCGGCCCAATCACAATGTTACTTAAACTCAGGAGCATGAGCATTAATATTTAGAACTTTAATTTCTTAGTTTATTTTAAAAGTGCAATTTATGCTTCGATATTTTTTTAAATATTTAACCTTATATTTGTAATTGATTGAAAGAGACAATATTGAGATATATTTGGTACATCAGTACTATTATCAGAAAATAGGTCAAGTGTTTCATTTTTCGAAGATATTTGCGTTGTTTATGCTTTAGTTCCGAAACAAGGGAACATTTAGAAAACTTTTAACATTTACTACTTTTTCCTGTAACTTTACGGCGCTTCGAAAACACTTTCTCTCCGTTTCGAGGGTGAAAGAAATATTTACCGCTTGACATGTCTTGTAGAAAGATTTATACGTAGGTACAAAGCATATGAGCGAAGTTTTATGAGTTATAATTAGGCACATGTATTACATAAATTATCAGCTCCTATCCTAAATCTGAATGACCACTCCCTTATTTAATAAATAAACTCAAATTAAGATGATGCAGTACTTATTTGCAGAAACAACTAAAACAATGAACGCTCTCAACAAATATTAAAATGAACTCACACTTGTTGTTGCACTTCAATAAGTAGAAATAGATAGGTAGATTTTATATATGCTTTAATTGGCCCAGAACTGTCAGAAAGGGATTTTATCCTATCTTGACCATCCTAATACTATTGCGAAACTACTGTATTTTACTTAGCCGTAATAATAAAACTGTTCGTGAAGTAGACCACACCTAGTCATTTGTCAAGGCGTCATCAACCATACGCGAAGGCGAAACTTTTTACGCGAAGGCGTATTTTTTACATCGGATTATAAGGGGAATCCAAGAGAAATCTCACAAATGAAAATCTCTCGAACTCGACAGACCGTAAAGGCGTTACCAGCTTTGATACAAACACTCTTATTTTGCATAATTGAAGTAATTGTAATGTTGAGTAATGAGTAGTATAAACTCTCGGATTATATTACTCTCCACTTTGCTTCGCGCAGTCAGGTAATAAAATTTTTATAGCACATTTCCACCCAGTTTTTTAAAGTTTGTTTTTCCTGAATGTAAATGAAAAAAATGTCATGAGGTTTCATATATACTTTTTTTCTAGTTTAAATATAAATGAAGTGCGTTGCAAAATATTTCATTGCTTTGGAATTTCTATTTTAGAAGTTTCATGCAGATCTATTTTTCTTGTGGCATTAAATATATTTATTGTGAAATTAAATACTATGGTTGATTGGGTTTGATTTAGTTAATTTGGTTGATTGGGTTAATTTGATTGATTTAGTTGATTTGCTTTATAACTTTGATTTGGTTGATTACATTGATTTGCTTGATTTGGTTGATTTGCTTGATTTCGTTGGTTTAGTTAATTTGGTTGATTGGGTTCATTTCGATTGATTACGTTGATTTGGTTGATTTCGTTGGTTTGGTTGGTTTCATTGACTTTTTTTCGTTGTTTGGTTGATTTCGTTGGTTTGGTTGATTTCGTTGATTACGTTGATTTGGTGGATTTCGTTCATTTGGTGGTTGATAACGTTGATTTTGTTCATTAGGCTGCTTTGTCGCTCTGGCTATTGGCGCTCCTCGTGGCATGCGACTGGGCCCAGTGCGCGGCGCAAGCGGAAGCGTGTGGTGGCGGCGCGAGGCATCTCGTTCGCGGGGAAGCGTGTGGTGGGCGGCACCACGGAAGGTATGTCCATAAGCTCGCTGACACACTGCAGCAGAACACAAGAGAAACTAACTCATAATTTTGGCTAATTAAATGCTCTCTCCTCAAATTTTAGGATAACCATTAGGATTTTTCTCCTAATTTTCTTAAAAATCAGTATTCAGCCAGATTTAGAATGCGGCCGGCTGACACAAAATAAAAATAAAAATTACAACAAAAGTGTGTGTATGTACGTATGTGTGTGTACATACACGAAAGATGGCATGCTTTTTGTTCTTGTATTAAATCAACAAATACTACATTATTATATGAATATATCGTCAGATTATCTTGTGTTCTGCTGTCTTGTTCGTAATTAATCAGTTGGATCAGAGTGATCTGAGAGTAGCAATTTATAGTAATAAATATTAATAATAATAATAATAATAATAATAATAATAATAATAGTAATTTTTTAGTCTATAATTCGTGTATAAGTACTTTTGTTGTAACTTTTATATTTTATTTTGTGTCAGCTCTTTCTATTATAAATATAGCTGAACATTGATTTTTGAGAAAACTAGAAGAGCCTAAATTAGGGGATAAAGCATTTAACTAGCCTCAAATAATGACATAGTTTCCGTCTGCTGTAATGTGTCAGCCAGCTTTATGGTCACCACCACTGCACACCGTCTGTGAGATAAGGAAGCGGTTTGAGGGAACTGCCCAGTAAGAATCATTCTTCCTTTGGGATGGTAAAGTAATAGAATGGTAATCCAAAAACATTGGAGACGTGTTGACTTTGAAGCTCTCATTTATTCCTTTATTTGTTTGTAATTTTTCTTCGTTTAAATATTTATAACGGAGACACTTAGAAATGTAAATGGTAAGATACTGATGTTGAATGAAAGATAATGCTACAGTTGAATTACCATATTATTTTTCTCTATGTAGGTAAATGATTTCTAAATTATAGATCCGATCTCATTACATTATTATACGAAGTTCGAATTACTGACAATTTAAAAAAACGGAAGGCCGTGTTGGAATGATAATAACTCCGTTGCTGATGAATACTGCAGTTGCATGTTAATACCGGAAAATCTCTTACAATACCGTGAAATGTCTTCAAGAGCGTGTGTTTCGCAACTAGTTGCTGAAGTCGCAGGATGCAATATTTTGTATCCCTGTTAAATCATCACTATGCTAGATGTTTTCCTGTCTTGTCAACTACCGTAATTGAGTCATTTTGGAGCAGATTTGAAGTCTCTTTAGTGAACAAATCCGATGTTGTCTTTTCCTTATTTTAATATTTTCAAATTTTGTAGTTGTCATTTCTTCGTGTAGCGTCATTTTTAAGTTTTCTGCTGCAGATTATAATGAATGTCTGACAGAATTCCTCACAATCGCAATGCAGAGCCAATTGAGGAGGCTTATTCACTATGCCTCCTCTTTTATGGGCAAATCAGTGGTGGTTTTCCCAAAGTTCCATTTTATAACGAATGGCAGGGTGGTCATGAAATGTGAATGATGATACTACGTAAAAGATAACGAAAGGGATAATAATCAAATAGAATACATTGTGAAAAGAGAGGCAAACCTTGATAGAATTGCATGATGGAATCATCCTGCCTTTCAAGAGAATAGAACCTATGACCTTCGGCAACACTAACTTGGACTAGTTCCAAGCCCCTTACCGGTATTTGGTGGCTCAGGTATCAACTGATGTTACTCTAGTGACTCGGACAGAAGTTATAGGGTTCGTATCCCGATGTTGGCGTCCCCAACTGGCTAGATAGCTAGGTCAAGTTCTGCCGCTGTCTGGGCGAGAATTCTAACGGCTATCTGCTCTGATCAGTAGTTTTCCGATCAATACCAGGCGAATACCGTATCAGTAGGTTGCCCTAACAAACGGGTCACGGACTGCGCGCTATCATTCCTTCCCCTCCTTTGTCCTATCCTTAACTGTTACACAACAAACTCGCACTTTCCTGCACTGCACTTCCACACATGTCGTGAGATTAAGCAGTCCCTGCTGAGGCGGTCTACAGCTGGTGGGTGGTACCTGGTGAGGAAAACCTCGCAAAACGACGTGTAGATCGGCGCCGGATCTTACCATCTAGCATGGAATAATCACTGCCAACTCCAGGGATAAAACATGCCCGAAACATAAGAACTACTGATACTAGTTGTTGACGCGCTGGAAACAGCAATCAATCAATCAATCAATCCAAACCCTCCGTCACCAAGAATAACTTTTAAAGTATATGGGAATGCCATTTAGTGTTATGGTTGTTTCACGGTAGGAACTCTCATTCGAATAGCAAACGCGTACTTGGGCTCTATTAATGACAGTATACGACTATATGCAAATAAATGGAAAATCACATCTCGTAAATACTAATGAAACATGTCTAGATACACATAAAATGGAAAAATACAGCTCTTAAACGCAAGTAATAGGAAATGCTTACCATTAAAATCGTTTTTGTAAATAATGTATTAAACTTTTTCTTTTATTTAAGTGATTCAAAACAAGGAAGAGGTTCTTTATTAGACCCGTAGATGTGTTGTGGGTGTTTTCCACATTTTCTTCGTAATCCTTCAACACCTTGTTTGCCTTGGATGCTTACTTTCTTAGTTCGAAAACGTAGTTTCTCATTGGTCCAATAGCACGTTTCCATAATAATGGACGAGACATTGCGCTGACAGACCCGAAAATCACGTTCAATTTGGAGCATTAATGCCACGTGGGATAATTGTTGTTGGATTTCATTTCAGTCTACACGAACCTGTACTTTTCATTTTGTCAATGATAAGGTTATAACGGAATCATAATAGTATATAACAACTAGTTTGTATTGCTTTATTGTAGTAGAGTATGGATTGAAAAGGATCGAGGACGTTAGGTTGAAAGCGTTGACGAAACCCGCGTGAGGGGTGGATATTGTGCGTGTCATGGTGTGCGTTCCTAGCACATCATGTCCCCCCTTGAACGTCAAATATCGTTCTTAATTCGTCCCTTTCCCCGGTGAGTTGTGTGAGCGGCCATGAAATTAAGTACGCTTACGAGTCGTAGCGTCAGCGCATATCTGAATACCTTTCTCTAATGGAAGTCTGGCACAAGAACTATGTTTTTGCATCTATTCACAACGACAAATATGAGCTGGAAGCCGAAGGGGAAAAAATGTAGAAAAGAAATGTATAAATACTAATGTTTGTGTGTGTATGTGCAACGACACTTTTCATCGTATTTTACGTCAACATGCGCACGTCATGGAAAATTTATGTTTCCGAGTGCGTAATTTTAGTGTATTTTAACTTTTATAGGTTTTATTAATTTGTACCTTCACAATAAAATTTGTTTTTAATCCAGTAACACCAATTTTGTACATTCAACTGAGACGAAATATTTATCTGTACGGGAGGGCTTGGTCGAAACGGCTCAGAGAACTACAAAACGTTGAAAGTAAGATGATCAGTTATGAAGTTAATAAGTAAAATAAAAAAAGTAAATTGTAATCAGAGTTTTCTTATAAAGTGTGAGTGAGAAAGTCCAAAAATTCAATAGTAATTGTGAACATTAGCATTAAATTATATACAGTTAGTATGTCCTATGTGAAATGTTTTTGATGTACTTCATGATACTACATTGTGACGGTAAGTGAATAATTTCAAATAATTTGCTCAGAGATCGTAACGTTGAATCGAACTACACTTAATTCAATTGTAGTAAAAAAAGTTTATTAACAACCTCCCCTCACATCTATTTATCTCCCATCCAGCAATATGAGAACGAAACAAAGTGGGCTTAGACAGTATATTATGGTCCAATAATGAAAACAAGATCGTGCTCAAGTTCCTTTTTTGAATTTGAAACAGTTGTAAAATTTCAAAATTTCCACTTGTAACATTCGGTGTGTTTTGTAATGTCATTGAATGCGCATAAAACGTTGACTTGATTAAACCAGAGCCAGTGCACTCTACTAGGGGGGTGAGTTTTGTTTATTTTAATGACTCAAGGACGAAAACTAAATTAATGCTTTCCATATTTTTTTGATGAATTTAATTTTGCAAAACGGAATTCAATTAAAATATCACAAATTTCCTCAACAAAGTGCTTTAAAAGCGGCGAATTTTCGCGATTAACATGAAATTAATTTGAAATCGATAATTATGCTATTTATAAAAGGTATTTCGAAGTTTTATGCGTAAAAGAAATGGAAAATCTAGAGATTTTGATTCAGTCATCACAGTCTTAGAAATCACCTTAATTTTCAGTTTTAATCTCTCCAAAATATAATATAATCTGTTTACTTCAACCTCGCAGGCACGCAATTATGAAGTTTAGTGTATATAAATTACAAGAATAGTGAAATCAGCTTTGTGTTCGCAACAGTCAGTAATGCATTGTAGACTAGTTTTAGAACGTTAACACATTTTGTCACATAAGATTCTGCGAAAATTAAAGAGAAATTAACTTGAAATCGTTTTTTATTTTTTGTGAAATTGAAACTAATTAACACGAAAAAATTACGCCATTTTACCTTACCAACATTACAATGCACTGACGTCACCCCAGCCCTCTCATTACTTTTTGTGTGGATTCGACATCTTATTCAACGTAAAAAGGGAATAGCACTGGTAAGGTATGAATGACAATAAAAGTTTTATGTAACCTCAGATGAAAGGGGTCTTGTTATTTCTGAGCGCATTATTTCCGGGAGTAGTTGATTGCGTTTTCACAATACGGAACGTCCCTGCATTCAGAGAACCTGGGTGATATTGTTGCGTCTCTAAATATCCATTATCATATGAAAATTCATTTTATGATAATGGATGATCAGTTTGTGAACTAATCATGACTGATTAGTTCACAAACTGAGTTTTTCAACAACTGTTCGCCTTCCGAACGTACTTTACGTGATCTAGGTTTGAGTATATTAATCTTTCATTTAATATCAACCATATTAAATTCTCCGTATTACCCCATCTTTGCTTGAAAAGTGAAAATAATTGGATTTTTACGAACATCACTATACTAGGTTAGTCTAAAATGATTGGGAACAAACATAAAATCTCCATATTAATTCGCCAATGGATTAATTCGAGGATCTTCCAGTGTAATAAGTGCTATAAATTTTAGATTGTGCATTGCATAAATATATTAGGTTTTCTCTACATTTCGCGAAAACCTGCAATACAACTTACCGCCTGTTTATTTATTTTTTATTTATTTATTTTTGTTGAAACGTCCATTATTTGAGGTACACGTTTCAAATTCATGAATAGTAAGTATTTTTGAAGGTTTGTGTATGTAATTAATTAGGTTGCTTATAAAAGTGAATAAACCTCTTTATTATTATTTATAATATTTTCCTTAACAATGAATATCAGCAGAAAACATTGAGTTAATATTGGATGAGCCCTCAGCGGTGATAATAGAACAATATATTTTGTTCATTGTTTTCTTCTCATATTAAATGTTCAATTAATGGTTTTCAAAATTAAGTGACAATTTGTTTGCTCCATCCCTGTCCGAGGAGGTGGAGAAAATATTCAATAGACACATTTTCCCCTCTAATGTGCCAATAATTTGCTATAGTAGTTCCATTAAGCGGGGTCAATGCTCTAGGGGAAACTCCCCTTACGCCCACGAGAGTGCTGATAAAATCGAACTATGCCAAGGACCACAGCTTTGTCTCATTGTCCCAAAGAAAATTACAACTAGACTGAATGGTACATCGTGTGTTCTAAATATTCATTTAAAAAACAAAAACTGCAACTGAATCATTCCTGTCTTGCAGAACCAACAAAACAGGAAAGACTTTGAAGTATTCATTAGTTTTTCCTGTTTCGGATGTATGTGTTTAGAGAAGTATAGAAAATGGTCCAAACATTAAAGGTTAATAATTTAGTGATAAAATCCGTTTTTGAGGGTTCAATTTCGATACGAAAAAGGTTGTTTTTACTGTAGGGAGGTACGAATCTGAGATAATTCACGATTTTCTCATTGCCAACAATATTATTTAATTCAAGAGCAGCTTTCGATGGCTTAGTTTCATCAATTTCCTTATACAAAAAATATAAACAAAACATTAGAATTAACATATTACTAATAGTACATGGTTATATAATAGATAATTTTAATTTTAAAACATCTCTTAAGAAATGAAAAAAAAGAAGGGGCGAAAAGTTAAATTGTTTAAGATTACAGTAATTTTGTAAATCTAGGCAATAAAGAGAATGAAATAAATAAGTAGAATTTTGTAACAGAAAATGTGAAATGTAAGTTGAGCCGTCTCTTACGTGCTGTTTGGAAGTCACAAAACGACACTCGGGTTCGGGCGGGCAATGACATAATGACATACGCGGGTTCGGGTGGGCATTGAATTATTTCATTTTAAATGACAATGACATATCATCGATAAACCAATATTAACGTGTGTGTGTGTGTGTGTGGGTGTGTGGTGTGTGGTGTGTGGTGTGTGTGTTGTGTGTGGTGTGTGTGTGTTGTGTGTGTGTGTGTGTGTGTGTGTGTGTGTGTGTGTGTGTGTCACGCATAACTCGGGCAGATTCGAAGCTTTTGTCCTCCAAGTTGGTTGACACGTCAGGAGTACAGTCTGTTAGTGACGTTGTAAAGCGTAGTTCCCAAACCTTTTCTTGCATCGGCCCCCCTTTTAAAAAATGATTTGCTTTCTCAAATCTTCTACATATTACTATTTTCCAGTGTAGGAGAAATTGAAAGAAAACTATGCAGCTTTCGGCCAAGTGAGAGCTGTTTATAGTTTTATTAGTTACTCAGGAACTCGGGAGAATTCAAAAACAATGAAACAGTTTTCTAATAATGATATATTTTCCAATAATGATGCATTTTTCTTAGTTACAAAGCCTTAGTAAACGATTTTACATTTTGTTACAAAAATAATGTTCTTAATTGCGAATAATTTTATTTCAAAAATAACAAACACAAATTCATAAAAACTTTAACTTGAATTAAACTGCAAATTTTATTTTTCGTTCCAGAGATGTGCTGGGAAGTACTATTAGTTGGAAATGAGTTGAACAGTTCTTATTTTAGGCTAGAATCATTCTTCAAATCGTTTTACTTCTTTTCTCATTGAGGCACATTCTTACTCGGCTACATACAGTGGATGTTTAAGGTAGAGAAATAGGGAATCTGCTGGGAAAGTACGGGGAAACTTTAGGGAAATCACAGATTCAGGTGACTGGTGGGCAACCTGATAAAATATACCAATAAAAGTTTTGAAAAGTTTTATTAGATTAGTTTTATTATTTTTTGGCTGATTATCATTTTCAATTTTACGAATATACAAAAGTTTTCGGAAAGTAAATCACAGATACTAAATGCACAAATGTTCGATTATAATTAATGAAAATGAGGCGAAGTTCCAAGTACGAGTGAAATTCCAAAAATGAGGCGAAGTTCCAAGTACGAGTGAAATTTCAAAAATGAGGCGAAGTTCTAATTTATTCTTTGGTATTTCGAGTTTTATACAAGAAACAAATATCAACTTCTTTAATATTTTTGTAATCGATGGGATCTTGATAGTGATGATCAGTCGTCCGATACCATTTCGTCTATCGACCCCTTGATCATCATTTACCCACCACCTTCAAAATTTCAACGTCTCCCTCGCCCCAGAGGGTGAATACGACCGTTCGGAACCCAAGTTCTTAAGATATTTAAGATTGGTGTATGTGTCGAGGAGATGTCAGTTTGGCATCCGAAACTGTGCAAAAATCTTCAAAATTGCCACTTATGCATAAAGTACATTATCTGACACAGGAATATGTTGCCGGTTCCTCTTGTCCCTGGGCCACACCATGAGTCCAAAATGAACGCTGGTTGCTAAGATATGCATGGGCCAATTGGTGGAAAAATACAGTTATTTATATAATACATGTGGTAAAAGTGACATTTTATTTTGCGAGTAGCAAATGTCAAGGCCGTTCGTCTTTGGGCGCAATCCTATGATCAAAAAAATAACTTTTACCGCGAATGTCCTACTCAATTTTTTTAAAATCAACCTCATTGATATTCCTTTCATTTTAGTTCAAATATTCAAATCATTAATTAGAACTATATTAAATTAAGATCAGTTGTTGCTAATCAGAAAAAGTATTTTGTTTTCTTCGTTGCATTCACAGTTTTATCTAAATATTTGAACATATTTCACTTTTAGCATTAGAACTAAAAATTTAACTTTTAACATGCTGTTTATGCCCTAAAAGTAACATATTTTATGTAGATCTAAATGCATTTTAAATGCAAAGTTTTTAAAAAACAGGAAAAGTCACGAGTTTTATCCCACCTCAGAGAGGGATCATGGGATTGGCCGTTACATTGTCTTCACCTTACCAGTTTCCATGCTCATACGTTTTACTTTAAAGCAATAGTTGGTGTAAACATGCTACGTTTTAAAAAAAGTGCAAAAAGCTTTAAATTCTTTTTTTTATCTAATCTACGGTAGTGGAGACAATGAGATCGCCCGGGTAGGGGTCAGGTTACATGTACAGATTACTCAGGATCTACTAGATCCTGCTAAATCACAATCAATGAACACCTAATTACTTTACTAACGTATGTTAAACCTAAAAATTACAAAAATATAACTGTTACATTTCCTCCAAAATATTACAATATCTAACTTATGCATTGTACAATATTAAAGTCGAGGAAAAGTTTCAGAATTTCACTTATGGCCTAGTTTTTAGTGGCAAATATTTTGCGTGAATTGAATCTTGTTCGACTGTGAATATTTGAAACCCGGTGATTCTTTTTCTATGTTCTGCTACTGCTCTTCGTTCCATAAATTTATTCAATAATTCCATTAAATTGATTATTTCTTAAGAAAAAGAAATATTGGTAGACTATTGTAAATGATTTAAAACTTCAAATATGATTTCTCAGAAAGTAGACATAAACTAGTCATATCAAAAGTGTCGTAACTGAGTTACAGGCTTAATGTCAAGCTACTGAATGAATATTAAAAATTAAAGAATTGCACATTTCTGAGGGAAAATTTGTAAAACGTGAAAAGTGTTGAAGAGTACTAACTCTATTCGGCACTAATGAGGCAAGGAGCAGGTATTTACGGACGTACAGTTTACATTTCCGTATAAGCTGAATGCTAAATAGAACGTCGACCAAAATGGCAATAAGTGTTTCCCCTGAAGGTTTTATTGTAATGCGTCTCCATAGGAAAGAGCGTAGAGGCTTCGGTGTATCTGTCACGTCCATAATTATAACAGGCACCGCTATTGGCACCATCTCCGATTCCGCCATCATTCCCGCCATTGCCCTCCGTCATCCGCATCGTCACCCGCACAAACACAGCACTCAATATCACAGCCACCACTGAATCACTCCTAATTTACGTCGCGGATTCACAATCAGCCTCATCATCTTACAGTCACGGTTTTTCAATCACAGTCACTGATTCACAATTACAATCATCCTCACCGACACGTAGTACCATCGCCAAGTCACAATCTCAATCACCGTCACCGACTCGGAGTCGTAATCACCGTCACCGACTCACAGTCCAATCCCCACCGACCGCAGTCGCAATCACCGCCACCGACCCGCAGTCGCAATCACCGCCACCGACTCGCAGTCGCAATCACCGCCACCGACTCGAGTCGCAATCACTGACACCGACTCGCAGTGGCAATCACCATCACCGACTCGCAGTCGCAATCACCGTCACCGACTCTCAACCGCAATCACCGTTCCGACTCGCAGACGCAATCGCCGTCACCGACTCTCAACCGCAATCACCTCCGACCCGCAGACGCAATCGCCGACCGCC
>CAXIVR010000002.1:6560872-6769722 GCA_964035755.1 Teleogryllus oceanicus
CCTTGTCGTTAAAAATATCGCTCTGTTGCAATGAAGTGTAGTTGTATTTTTTAGTACGCATTTTAACAGCTACGTAGAAACAATCGATAATGCACTGCCCTCACTACTGCCAAAAAGCGCCTGAAATAGAGTAATTTAATTCGATAGAATAAAAATGGAACGCGGGAACGGATTAATTCAGACACAATTTAATTTTGATCCACTTGAATAATACATTGAGGAAAATGGCTAGACATATTTTCTTACAACTCTCTTAAACAACTTCCTTATTTACGTTTCAACTCCTTCCTTGAACTTGTTTTGAATACGTATATTAAGAGTTCAGAGGAGGAAAAGGAAAAACAAGTGACGGAAGACACCAACTATGTAGGAAAGTGAGATGCTAAATGGGGGAAATGAAAATAGGAATTATATACAGCAAAACCCAACATCGAACAGCTGCAGACTACTCAAAATAAAAATTGTATTATATAAAGGGGTTGTTTGTTTCATCTCGATCAAACACTCAAAGGAATCTCCAGAAAGAACTCAAAACGAATAAATGAAAATCTATGCCAATTTTTTGCATTTCAATATTTTTTCTTCCAGCACAAGATTTTGATTGGGGAGGATTTAAACAACCCAAATGGAATACGGTCCAAATTTCCTAAATTATTGATTGATTAGTAATTCTGGGTTCAACGAAGGTCTTTTGTTGCGTAAGTGTAGTGCATGTTTTTATCGCGGTAGTTTGTGGTGATTTTCCCCCACTGGCTAGCAAGTTCCGCCGGCCAAGTACCCGTCAGCTTACAGGGTTTTCCTCATCCTGGTGTCACTGCAGCGCCTCTGACCGGGAGGTCCTAGGTTCGAGTGCTGGCGGCGGCAGGATTTTCAACACTAGCTTTTCAGCTAGGCCGAATTCAGGCGCCGTCTGAAGGAGAATCCAGCGGCCGGCTGCTCTGATCGGTAGTATTCCGTGGTTTCTCCGATCAACATCAGGCGAATGCCGGAGCAGTACCCTACCAAACGAGCCACGGACCGCGCGCGATCTTTCCTTCCTCTTCCTTGTCCTATTCTCTTCCCTTACACACACACTTACACTAACATGCACTACATTACCACATATTCCGGAAAACTGGTCGTGAGCTTAGAGTTTGTCGGGGCTGGGGTGGTG
This sequence comes from Teleogryllus oceanicus, assembly GCA_964035755.1. Taxonomy (NCBI): domain Eukaryota; kingdom Metazoa; phylum Arthropoda; class Insecta; order Orthoptera; family Gryllidae; genus Teleogryllus; species Teleogryllus oceanicus. The sequence goes on from CAXIVR010000002.1 coordinate 6,562,026, forward strand.
CCCCGCTGGTGGCAGAGTCCTGGTTAGGGGGAAACCCCACTAGCCGACGGTAGGTCGGCGCCGGATCTCGCCATCCAGCGGGGGAACATCAACGCTATCTCCCGAAAACAAAACATGCATTACACTTACAGGACTAATGAGCAAAGCAGTTGACGCGCCCGGAAACACGAAACAAACGATCAATCAAAAATATCATCCTATATGTTTCATTTAATACAGTGTAACTAATCTAGGAGAAGCAAAAATATATAGAAGTGAGAAGATGCCAACCCAAATGTTTTGTAGATGTAAAAGTAGGCAAAGGAAGGCAAAACCTGAAAAGCGTAAGCGTCTAACCGGAAGAAAATAAAAATAAAAAAAAATACGGGAAATAGATTTCCCTCTTGAACTAGCCTAGCCAGTGGTGCGTCCGTTGCGGGCGGGGAGCAGCCTCTCTTGGCATGAAGCCCCGGTGCGGTCCGCGGGGGAGGAAATGCGGCTAGTTGCGCTTTGGTGCGCACCCAAGCGTGAACTCGAGTGCAACCGGCGGATGTGAGAGTGCAGCGCGCGTGTAATAGGGAAGGCAGGCACCTGCAGGCGGTCGGGCAGTCGGGCGCACAGGGGGACGGACGGACGGGAGACGGACGGACGGGGAAACGGACGGACGGGGAGACGGACGGACGGGGAGACGGATGGACGGGGAGAAGGACGGACGGGAAACGGACGGACGGGGAGACGGACGGACGGGGAAACGGACGGACGGGGAGACGGACGGACGGGGAGCGCGCGTGTAATAGGGAAGGCAGGCCCCCGCGGGCGGTCGGGCAGTCGGGCGCTCAGGGAGACGGACGGACGGGGAGACGGACGGACGGGGAGACGGACGGAGGGGGAGACGGACGGACGGGGAGACGGACGGACGGGGAGACGGACGGACGGGGAGACGGACGGACGGGGAGACGGATGGACGGGGAGAAGGACGGACGGGAAACGGACGGACGGGGAGACGGACGGACGGGGAGACGGACGGACGGGAGACGGACGGAGGCGGACGGACGGACGGGCGGGAGACGGACGGACGGGCTGGGAGACGGACGGACGGGCTGGGAGACGGACGGACGGGCTGGGAGACGGACGGACGGGCTGGGAGACGGACGGACGGGCGGGGAGACTGACGGACGGACGGGGAGACGGACGGACGGACGGGGAGACGGACGGACGGGCTGGGAGACGGACGGACGGGCGGGGAGACGGACGGACGGGCGGGGAGACGGACGGACGGGCTGGGAGACGGACGGACGGGCTGGGAGACGGACGGACGGGCTGGGAGACGGACGGACGGGCTGGGAGACGGACGGACGGCGAGACGGACGGACGGGGAAAGGACGGACGGGCGCTAATAGAATTTTATTGCGAGGCCACTTTTCCTTATCCAATGTTCTTTCTTTGTACCGCTGTCCCAAAGATACATGTCACATGAATATTTTGTGTACCCTCCTTGCTCATCTAGGAGTATCGATATTACCTCTAAGTCACCACAAACAATCCTGTAGTGATCAGAATATTTTATTTTATTGAAAAGAATTCTCATTGTTTCATAAGTTTCCTTCATTTTTACTGAATGACGACTAAGAATAGATGCTAATTTGTTGCCATTATTCAACAATACTGACTTCAAACTTATTTTCGAGCTCTCAATGAACAACCACCGTTATTCTGCCCGGTCCTCAAACTTCATAGCTTCAATGAGACCTTATACATTGATGCAGTACACGAGTTGTTCATCCATCTCAAAATATTTTACCAGATTCTTCTCTCTGTGTCAATATATAATGGTTGTTCCGGGAGCTAACATATTCTTCTCCTTTAATCTCCCAGTAACTCTGATGATACTTTAGGCAGATCAACATCAGTGGCAAGATCATTTAATTGAGTGAATGGCTAGCACAGAACGTCTTCAGAATCCTCGAAGCCGTCGTCACTATCTGTTTTTTAAAGGATTCGTTACTGGAACTGGAACTGAGAGTTAAAAATGATTGGGAAATAGAGATAGAAACATCATCACAGTATGGTATGTGTCTTATAGCTGACCGCAAGGAGGATGGGATAGGACCTTTCGTTAGGTTACTGAATGAAAACTTTTTGTTAAATCCTGTTACTTTAACCATACAAAATAGTAGTCTTCCACATGATCTTTCTGTTCCCGCCACACCTTTGGCAACTCAGACTTTTTCTCCGCCCCTTAGTACATTGTCTAAGTTTTTCTACACATGATCGGCACAATTTGTGTGGTGCCCAGCATTTGCCCCTGTCACCGAGTTTAAGCACAAAATATGCATAATAAGCTTTGGTTGCAAAACTTCAGTTGTATTTGTCCTTTGTTTTGGAGTTTTAAATTAGCCACAAATGTAGCGAAATATGTCTGGATCATTTTTACAGTGTCCACGAATTGCAGCCAAAGAATATTTTATCTCAATCCATAACAAACAGAAATACATTAAGTTGATATTTTTAAAACACAGAAACATTTATAACATTACTATTTCCTAAAACAAATCTTATATAATTGTCTAAAATAGTGCTGAATAATTGATCAAAAGTAACCCTATTTAATGCAGGTACCTGCAAGAATGGAAAATATATGAAATAGTCATTTGTGAAAACAACTGATGTGATGGTAAACAATGGATATTATTTCTGGTTTCAGAACCCTCAAATCAACAAATATAAGCTGTTAGCTTAGTCAGCGAAAATTATGTTGATCAATGTTATAATTTTAAGTTAGACTTCCTATTTTCGTTAACTTAATTTTGACGACAGTATGTATCTCAATCATCTAGAGTTTGTTGAAATTTAAAATATGTTTATGATTAAAGCAAGTAGGGCTACAACGGCACATACTTTCTCGCATTTTTTGTAATTTTTTTTGTTTTCAAAAATTCAAGGATCAACTAAATTGACACCCGCGCCATTCTCTTCAACATCCCTTATTCTATCCATACAAATAATTTGAATAATGAATTTGGAGGAACTTTTGTGAAAAAATGCTTAAAAAAGGATTTAATTGCCTATATTTCGTGCTAATTACACGAAAACTAGTCATATTTTCGAAAAATTTAACTTGAACTTATTTAAAGATCCGTCTTTAAGGTACAGATTTCATTAAGTAAAGAGTCTTTGTCCTAATATGATAGTTAAAAGAACACGCCTAAAAGAATGCACTTTTGCAATTTTCACAAAATCTGGATCTTCAACGAACATGAGACCTGCACTATTCTTTTAAGCGTCCTTTACGCTATCCGAAGACAATATTTGATTAAAAAATTTGGTGCCATATTTGAGAAAAATTTGAAAATGTTTTTTTGGCTTCATTTAAAATGCTCTCAAAGGTCAAAATATCCATTTAAAGCTCTCAAAACCTCGAATTCATTCAGATCGACTGGGGAATATCAGTTTGGAAGAAAATCGGATGAACTGTTTAGGTGCTAGCGTTATCCTCAGACGGACCGACAGACAGACGCTTTAATGTCAATCGATTTTTTAGTATCAAAGATCCACAAAACAAGGATTCTGACTACACCATGTTTCGTTATCAGGCCCGGCAATAAGATTTTTTCTACCGAAATTTCACCGTTTTCCGACGCACGATTACATAACTTGTAACTTGCAACTTCTTAGGAAGTACCTCCGAAAGGGCGAGAAAGTAAAAACCGAGATTCATCGTCAAAACGTTTAGCGTGTGGCATTGGCACTGCTGCCCATCACGCTACACAGTCGGCCGTCGCTGCGTTGAGTACAGCGTACATTTCCGGGAGCGTGATGCTTGCGCACGAAAATGTTGTTCACAAACGTCAAATTCATATTTTCAAATGAAGATGAAAGTTGAAAATGACTTTCGTGTCTTAGGACATCAATTGATGTCACTGTCCTGCTCTAACTGGAAGATCCTAGCGTTCGAGTCACGACTGTGGCAGGATTTTCCACACTAGCCATACCTAGATCGAATTCACCCTCTGCCTGGACGATCATTCTTCCCGTCGGATGCTCTTATCTTCGACCAACACTAAGCGAATGCCGGAACAGAACAAACGGGCCACATCTTTCTTTCCTCTTCCTGGCTCTACCTTCATTCCTTACATACATATACTTACACTTACATGCACTACACTACCACATATTTTGGGAGACTAGTTGGGAGCTTCTCTTGGCTAGGTTTGTGCCCGCTGGTAAGAGGTATACTACACTTACGGGACTAATGGTCTCAGCAGATGATGAGCTTGGAATCACTCATCAATCAATTTGGAGAAAATGAGATGTAACTCGACACATCTCGGATCCCTGGTGGGGGAGCTGGGCTAAGGTCCTTCAAGAACATTCTAAGAAAATTATAGCAAATCATGGTTTTTGGAAGAATTGCACTTAAAGCTGATTTCGGTGACTTTTAAAGCACGTACAATGCTTTAAAAGTGATTCGATTCCTCTCAGTTCCTTTCCTCCTAGACATTTAACACTATTTTTAACTCTTTTTAATTTTACGGAACAATCCTAGAAAAGACGTGTTTTGGGGATTTAATCGCACCCACAATAGTGAAAATCTGTGAATTACTATACTGCTTTTTCGACATAACGTAATCCTTAGAAAATGATTCACAAGTGTATTTAATGACTATTTATTCCTAACTATATAATGAAATGTACAAATTTTTATAAAGCACTTCCATTGTTACTGTTACAATCACTTTTTCAGTGTCAGAGAACAGACAAGCCAACCAACTGAATTGTGTTTTAAATTTTGTTTTATAATTTTTATAAAATTTTGTTTATAAAGCACAACTTATTCGGCGGTTAACATTGTTCTTAATGTGTCCAAAATCATTACAATGTTGGCATTGCACTGTTTTTAGTGTTTTTTCCTTCGTTCAGTTGACTTCCTTAAGTTGCAGATACGATCAATGGATAAAATGTTTTCAATCCGGTCTTTACTGCTGCCCCAACGTGTATTGGGGCGTTGTTCTTGGTGAGTGTATTAATTTTAATTAGAGAAAGTAATTTCTACTTAATTTCCTGGAAATTTCAAGGTCTGATTTCGATTTATCGATATTCTTAATACTACCGAAATTTTCCTTGTTTGCCGGGTCTTTATAAGTGTGAAAGCTTCTCTGAGTTTGGAGAAGGTATTTGGCGATTTTGCGAAAGTCCTTGGCTGTTTCTGAGTATATCTTAACTTTCTTATTCTTTAAGACTGCTACAAACTTGGCAGAAACCTACTTTTTAATTATTTTATGAGTATATTTAAATTGGGAATGTTCCCGACAAAAAAGGGTGGAATCTTATTGGGAGAGTCCTCTAACTGTCGTCAGTGTTTAAATGACTAAATCTATTGTCTAGGAAGCTGGCATCTTTCTTCTCTGGGGATCCAAATTTATTTTGCACTGCCACATTATATACTATTTGTTCAGGGTTCTGTAAGGAGTCACTTGTACTGATTGCAGGCGCTAAGATATTTTTGTGTTCTGTTGCGGAGCTCTAACACTCGCTAACCAATTGCGGGTGGACGTTGTTTCTAGGTTACGACCGAGAGCGGTAGCTCAGTGCATCAACTGATATCACTGCAGCGCCTCTGACCAGGAGGTCCTAGGTTCGAGTCCTGACGGCGGCACGATTTTCGACACTAGCTTTTCAGCTAGGTCGAATTCAGTCGCTGTCTGGAGAAGAATTCTAGCGGCCGGCTGCTCTGATCGGTAGTTTTCCGTGGTTTCTCCGATCAACACCAGGCGAATGCGAAAAGCAGTACCCTACCAAACGGGCGGACCGCGCGATCTGTCCTTCCTCTTCGTGCCCTATCCTCACACACACACACACTTGCCTTTTCACTACCACATTCCGGGAGACCGGTCGAGAGCTTAGAGCTTGTCCCGGCTGAGGCGGTGCCCCGCTGGTGGGAGAGTCCTGGTTAGGGGGAACCCCACTATCCGACGGTAGGGCGGCACCAGATCTCGCCATCCAGTAGGGGAAAATCACCGCCATCTCCCGAGAAAAAACCTGCACTACACTAACGGGACTAATGACCAAAGCAGTTGACGCGCGCAGAAACGGAAACGAAAAATTCAATCAATCAATCAAGCTTAGAGGCTGGTCTACCAACGGGTCGGGCTGTATATCCATGGTCAATGCACTGACCTCGGACTCTTGTAGATGCGTAGTGTGTGCTTAATATCCATATCTTTAGGGGGACACATTGAGAGGGATGAATGATACATGATCGGTGCTCGATGACAGTACTTTGTAGGATTTGCAGGGCTACGCATACTACTACGCGTCATTAGATTGATGAGGGAGACCTTTGATTCTCCGTACGACGATGCATTTCGCCGAACAAAAGACGACTACGTAAATTGTGAAGCTCTTTACTCTTCGGGTTTTCCCGAATACCCGATGCGTTATAATAATGTTACGGCTTCTGTGAGAAAGTAATTGTCGGTGGTATGTCTCGGAGCAGCGAGTATCGAGGGTCACTTTCTGACCATCGTGTGATATTACCACTTAGTTGGATTCCGGTGCGGTTGGCAAGAACACTGTTTTGTTTCACTACTGCACTCGATCTGGAAGGGCTCCAGCATAACTGCGGAGCTCGTCCAAACTCGATTGCGGATCGATAAGGAATGGACATTGATGAGAGTGTCTTCAGTAAACTAATGAATAGACATCGGATGTTTAGGGAAATGTCTATTTTATTCTAGCACACTTATTTAAAGGCTGATAATATATGTGCACAAATCGTGACAAATGATGACAAGTGACGAAGTTTTATTATGCTTATTTTTGCTTTTTTTAGCATATATGTATTTTTTGCATAAATAACTTTTTAAAACTTTTTTGCCTTTTATGTATTATTTTTATATAAGATAAGATGTCAGAAAATTGGCCGTGGTCTAACGTGCCCATTCATTACAAAATCTTCAATTCACGTCTTGTATTATAAAATACGAGAGAATCCCTAAAATTATATCAACTGATTTTTCTCCATTACCAGCCATGATAAATACCAATAATGTTCTGAGAATATGGTCCATTGACAATACATCGAGGGCACCGAAATTTTAAGTGGAAATAAATGTAAATTCCAAGAAGGTTTCAGTGGTGATAGTGTTGGACTTCTAAAATATATGCCAGTTACATCATCAGATGTCGTGAGATCCTTCTCCGCATTCAAACTGATTTTGTCTCCCAATCGTCGCAAATTTGAAATTGTGATCCTTGAAAAGTTACTTGTAATATGCAAATATTACTGGTTAATGCAAACTATTAAGAATAAAATGTAGAAGAGTTGTAATATATATCTTGTTTTACATTAAAATGTACAAAGTTTTTTTGTGCATTAAAGTTTACCAAATAATGTAGACAAAAAGTACAAACAATTTTTGATTTTAGTATGTAACTTATGACAATGCCTTTTTTCTCCTTATTCTTGATATTTTCATTCCTTTTTAGGCGCCTAAAAGACGATTTTTTAGTACCAAAACATCCGATGTCTAGACTTTACAGAATAATCATTAATATTTTGAGGTTTCTTTCTTTTCCTCCTCTCCAATATTTTTCACGAAAATTCTCTGGAGGGCTCACATTATTTTACTTTAACGAGTAAACATTCTCCTATGTTTAGCAGATATGCAATTACGGTGACTTGAAGGAAAAATATCTTAAATAACAATATACAAAAATTAATTGTTAATTATTAACTTGACAAATAGCAAGAGTAAAGCTACTTAGAAACAAGCTTCAGGAAAACAAATTCAAAAATTCGAGTTCTTCAGAGCAATGATCTGGCAATATCAGACTGACAACAAATCGTTGCCGGAGAATGCAATTAGCTGATTAAAAATATCGTCCAACTTATTCTTTATCAAGACAACAAATTAGAAACATTTTTGCACACAATTTCTTTCGGAACAAAAATGCGGTAGTGTTTCTTGCAATGTAAGCCAAGGACACTTACGTAGTAGAGTTGCTGTTTTATGAAGACTAAGGGAAAGTTAATAAATCATTATTAAAAAGGAAACGAACTAGTTTCTTACATCAGACATTAACGATGTTCATAACTAAGAAATAAACATACACTTTTTGGCTTCTGTCATATATATTAGGACGTGGAAGAAAACGATTTATACGTGACCTGCAAATTTACATTAATGACTAATGAATATTATGCAACCTCAGATATTTGAAACGGCAATGAACATGTGAATATTTTGTAATACAAAAATAAAAATATTGTTTTTAAACACTAAGTTTTCCTTTATTCTGAGTTATTCCAAATCATTTTCTGAAAACGTGTGGTTTAGTACTCTTCAAAAACAGGAGAAATTAAAAAAAAATACAAATGTTGCACATTTCAAAATCTGGAAGAATACAAGCCATCGTTGGGCAGAATTTTCTAATACATTATGAATTTTCTTCGGCGTCTCTGACTTAGAAGTACGTAGCTTTTTCCATATCTGTAGAAAGTCGTGTTCAGAAATCAGAGATAATGAATCGTTTCTTCACCTAGCAGCAATAGTGAACGGAGATACCTGACGCTCCACATCGAATAGCCTTCACAACTTGTAAAGCCTGTTCAAAAACAGATCTTGTGTCGCTGAACTTTAACAGTGTATTGTGACGCATAACAGTGTATTGTGACGGTAAATGCGGAATATTTTGTGTTTCAAGCACGATAAGTGCTGCACTCCGATTTAAACATAGTTACACTTCAAGGTCACAAGCTGGAAGGAGATGGGAACACTGTCAATCGGGAGCTTCGCTAGGACTTTAATGTTTGGTATTGGAGCTTCCAATTGGATGTCAATGTCCCCCCTCTCCTTCTAGCACGTGAACTTGAAGTGTTACTTTATTTAAATCGAAATATAGTAACATGAAGTATTCTTATTGCAATGCCGTGACCTCCGCAATAGTGATCGGTAACGCAACATGAAACTACGCAGTAGCCCCAACTGGGGGGCTACTCGAAAAGAGTGCGTTAATAGGTGCATTATTTAATGATTGGAATAATTCTACATTAGTTACTTAAAAGTAAGGTAATAATTTTGAAATCATTGATTGATATTCATCCGGGTGCTCTTCAAAACTCACCCCATATTCTTAAGTTTTAATCCTCCAGCCAACAGCAGTCTCTCCAATTACTCGTTTGGCGGGAACAGTGACACCGCAGTTGCAATGGAGAGGTGCAACGTTGAGGAACGTGCTAAGGGTTGCTTATGGTACCACTAATTTTGTCGAAAATATTGTGTTCAGTGTGGAAGCCACGTTCCACATTATTGGAACAATTAACCGCAACAAAGTACTGATATTTTACAGACAGAAACAGAGGGAGATCTTGGATCATTCACGCGATTCTCCCAACTGAATGTTTTTTGTGCATTGAGTTCTGTTACAGGCTATGGACCACTTTTTAATGAGCAGACTTTACGGAGAATTACATACGAGTATCTAAATATAGATATGTAATTCCCCTTAAAGTTTCAACTTCCTCTAACTCCCCTTAAAGATTTAGATATAGATATGTATGGCATCAGCTTGTAAATTTATCATATGTCACACCTTCAAGGGATATGGGTGAAATCATTTTCCAGCAAGACGGAGCCCCCCCCCACACACACACACACACTTACACATTACCACCGAGATATCACAGCGTATCTACCTAGCACTGCTCCTGTTTGGGTTGGACACGGAGGGACCACAGCCCGGTTACTGCAATCTCGCGATCTAACGGCCATTGATTTTTGTTTGTGGTGATGTGTTAAAGACAATGTGTACATCCCTACATTTCCTTTAACTATTGATGAGCTTCGGTAACGTATGAATGGTGCGCTGACCGAGGTAGATGCTCTCGCGTATCTGGGAAAAACATTCGCACAGATAGAATATATTTCGTGTTACAAAAGAAAGCCACTTTGAACAATTGTACGAAGAAAGCTGATGATCTGTCAATTTGTGAACTGAAAATAAATTATTTAAATTAGTTAAATTTACTGTGTTATTCAGTGCTACTTTTAAGAAACGAATTTAGAATTACCTGTACATAATGCGATCGTGGCAAGTGATTATGTACTGTTACTTCAGCGACAACAAATAGACAACCTACAACAGCAGCTTCATTAACAACAACAACAACAAAAACAACAACAACCAAATCAAGGGTTACGCCCCCAGGAACAACTTTCCCAAGAAGAACAATTTTTAGAAGCGCAAATAGAGAATCAATTGTTACATCAGCAACAGCATTGATTACAACCATTGCGGCAATACTCCTCCCAGCTGCACAAGTCTTAACATGAATAATCAGCCCAAAGTAACGCCGATAACTTTTTAATGAACAATAGTGTTACTCCTGGCGAGTCAAACAAGCGTCCAGCAGATTCCCGCCTTCAGCGTACAACACCCAAGTACGGGAAGCTTCCCACCTTCCTACGTCACTGACAGTCCACTTCAAAGCAGATTCTATGTTCGTGAGGAATTTGAAGACAATGATGATACACTACCATTCCAATAATCAGAATCAACCCCTCCAATATTCCTACACCAACAGATAAACCACCAACACTTCTTTGACCAACTAAAACAAATCCTAAAATCCGGATATACCACTAAAGCTTGTCCCGAAATGACACAAAATTCTAACACACACGTCGTTTTGCGTTGACCCCTTACCTTCACAGCTACTCCTTCAAATCTCACACGTACTCCTTGCCTAGGAACAAATTTCCGCAACGCCTCCACCCCACCTGCGGAAAAAAGCAAATCATCCAATGCATTTTGAACACAGAATATTCTATAAAGAAAGCAGAAAAGAAAATATAGATCTAAATATCCAAGCCTTCCTAGTATAATATTGCTAGAAGACACAGATAAATGCAGATCAATAATGTCTCTTAAAGATCTCCTTCACTGCATCGTCACCGTAAAAACAAGAAGAGAATGGACACGCCTAGTTCAATGCCGGAACTGTCAACAATTGAATCACACAAAGAATAGCTGCTACCGTGAATAAATAAGATGTCCGGAAGCACATCACGAGTCGAGTGCGCTCGTCAAAATCCTATCCACCAACCAGTATCAACTGCATCTCAAGGAAACCCTGAAGCAGGTCACAGAGTTAACAGCGCGTGACCATTCTACCACTCTCTTATCACTGCCGTCTCGTCTATATAGCCTCCTTATCACTTTAATGAATCCAAACCTTTCACTTTAGTACAGCTCAATCCACAGCAACCATGGCCACTCCTACCAATCCCCCTTTTTGGTATAACATGTTAGTACAAATTATTCACATTATAATATTTGTCTTGATGAAAGTATAATTCTTGAAGTATGAGTTTTTACTACACTTCTCATTATAATAATTTCCGCATAATTGAAATGTTTTTTGAAAACGTAAACTTCGCTGTTTAATATTCTCTTCTCTGTGGCACAACTTCTACCCATTTCTTTTTAATAGCTTCACTCCTCAGAAAGGACAAGAAAGTTACATGATAAGATTTACAAGAGTCACTACGGCTATCGCGCATTGTCACAAAATATTTTCGAATCATTTTTCCAGAATTCTATATTATTATCACTCCGATTATATCATACGAGTCCAAATATACACTGTGTTTTGAATGAATAAACACATTTGCTGCACACATTGCCAGCCATCTTATATATAAAAAAAACAAGTTGTTCACAGTCCCTTTGCGAGAAATGTGAGAAATAGTCTCAAAAAGTTCCTTTAGACTACAGAGTTCACGCATTCTCTCATATAATTATTCTTTATTGTAACGAATTGACTCCCGGCACGATAAATCTGTAAGCAAAGCGAAGTACGAATGGCGGGAACGAGGACATTCTGTTTCATAGTTCAAATGTGAATGCTGTGTTTTAATTGTTAATAAAATGATTTTGGAATAAAAAGCTTTGGAGTGTTCGTGTGTGGGATAATAGTGAACCCCATGTGGTCTATACTTGGGTTTTCTCAACGTGGCGTCTCAAGGTCACGCGCAAAGGAAAGAGAGGGAAGGTCTCCAATAGAGAGCTCTAATGGAAGACTCCAATAGAGAGCCGCAAAAATCAGAGCTGTATTGACGTTGCAGCTCCCCATTGGACCTTCCCTCGCCCTCCTTTGCGTGTGACCGTGAGACGCCACGTTAAGAAAACCCAAGTATACAACTACACTTGAATCTTGCTTCATCAGGGGACAAGTTCCCGGGGTGTGCACCTCTGGCTTTTCGCCTTCCATCCGCACCCCCTACCGACGTGCAAGTACGCTGACAGCCTGATGTCCGGATACAGCCGGAACCCAGTTTACCGTCACGGCAACCTCCCCATTCATTGCCTGGGAAAGGGCCGCCCTGCTAGCTCAGAGCTCCTAGCTATCCAGGCTGGTGCCGAAGTCAAAACAATGCACTACTCATATGCATGGGAACAACTTCCACTCCCTCTTTTGCCCACAGTATCCGGGCCACTGTACGATGACCGAGAACCTAACTGGGGTGCCCGAACTAAGGTCGGGCGGCCCGGATGCCCCCATCCCGCCTCCTTACTGCCTACACCTTTAAGCTATCGACGTGAGTACCGCCGGAACCTAGACAACTTGACGGGTGGTATGTTTTCCAGCCGGACTCGTATGTGGGATGCGGAATACTCCCAAAAGGCATCTTTCACCTAATCCTGCCCAAAGGTCGACGCGCCATAGGCCCAATTGGTGGGTAGCTGGGCGAACCCAACTACCAGGACAAGCATCGCCTTCTCACTGCCTGCCTTCAAGCTAACGACGTGAGCGACGCCGCGAGACTCAGGATCCGGGTGGTCGTCTACGACACCATGAAACCAAGACAAACATATGTCATCTTGATTTCCCCTGCGTGGAAGATAGGAGGCGTGTAACATACGCTGAGGTATTTTTGTTAATTGGGTAGAAAGCGAAGTCTGGCGCCTCACCATGAAGATGGACATGCGTAACAGGCGTCCATTCCTTGCTCTTGATGTTTGAGGTTAAAAGTAGGATGCGATTCCGCTCGTCGAACGTGTTGTCGTTTGTAAGTTCTGGCGAAAGTGAGCCCATTTTATCACGTTCGTCACAAAAACGGAAAAAGAGCCAATTATTTTAATATATTTCAATCACAATTTATTAGCTAGCACTATTTTATGCAATAATGTTTTACTGCAGTTAACCCTTAAGTAGGCGTGCGACTAATACTCATGTAAATGGGCGCGCGGCGTATAGAGTAAGCCATTTCAAATGCTTTATGTAAAGCTACTAAAATGTAACTAAATACTTTAAAATGTCGTATTTATTACACTAAAATATTTTATTCGAACATTTCCTCTTTACACAATTTTTTTAACAAAGAAAAAAATGCAAACAAATAGTTTTAAGCGCTTAAATTTACAAGATGCCAGAAAGTTTCTTTTACGTGATGTGCTTATTCCTGTACAAAACTATTTCATCTACAATGTCTATGAAATTAATAAATGCAGGGAGTTCGTCTTTCACGTCATTAGTCACTTTTTTTTATGCGGATGGAATAATTTTCTTCATTTTCTTTTTGTGTTCCAGAAAATTTTTGTTCAGGGGTGGATTTTCCATTTTTTTAAATTTCTTGTAATTGTTTCTTACGACATGATCTATTGTGTTTGAAAATGATTTTAGAAAAGTATTCTTGGCTGTTTTCAGATAATTCATCGCTATCACTATCACTGTTGAAGTGTGATGTGCATATGTCTTCTTCAGATTTGGATCGAACATTTGTACATTTTATGGTTCATTATCTGAGGAGTCGTCGTCGATCTATTCTTCCAAATGCGATTCCATCCCAAACTTTGTATCTAGAAGAGCGCTATTAATGCTGTACTTTCTATTGTAAAAATGAAAAAAATGTTTAATTACTTCCAACTAGGCGCGCGGCGTACAGAGTACGCATAGATGCACGGGAAAAGGAAAAGAGCTCGCACAGAGTTTACCCAACACAAATAAAAATACATACTGACTCACAATCAGCAGAGCAACAACTGACGGTAGGGTATTAGGTATCGAAAGAGCCGGCTTATCGCAATTTTAGAAAATATAAGCTCAGAAATTTAGCGTGGAGTACTCAGTACGCCGCGTGCCCACTGAAGGCTAAACCTTTTTCTTGCAATATATTGGTATGTAATTACTGTTTTTTGCAGGTCAATGAAACGATATATTTCTACTATGTCATTAAAATGATAGATCTTTTTGACACAATTTTTATTGTGCTGCGAAAGAAGAGGAACCAATTGACGTTCCTTCACATCACTCATCACGTCTCAGTAGCGATTGCCAGCTGGGTTGCGTACCGACTCTTTCCAGGTTGGTTAAATTCCATTTAAGTAATAGTTTATGCTGCCAGAATATGCAATCAGACGTAAAAGCAAATGCCCTCTTCCTTCTTGCTATTACATAATTACCTCTTAACTTTTCTTTTACTTGATATCTAATTACTTATTTGAACTCATTTTATTTATTAATTTTAATTTTGCTACCTTTTGATGAAAAATAACATTTATGAAACAATTGTAATGATCGTACTAGCAATAGCAATTTACAATCTTTGTAATAAACATGGTGTCGTTTTCTTTTAGGCGGAGCTATATTATGAGCGTCAGGATCAAGCTGGCGCACGCTGTTACTATATTTTACTATTTTGTATCAGCCATCAAATACCTGGCGTTTTCTTCCTCAAACCTTTTATCACTCTTGTTCAAATGGTAAGTGTTTATTGCGTACGTGTATTAGAATGCCATACACATTGACATACAATGCTTCAAAAATGTCGAATGCATTTCGTAAAGATAATAGGTATATTGAATTTCTAAATTTCTAGTTTCCAAGACCTGAATTATTAAAGAGTGTATGAGTTCGGAGTCATTCCATTCGCATAGAAGTTTACTGAAGTTTCTAAACTGCACTCAGATGCCAGTAGTCAGATGTGTGACGTGGCGAAATATTTCTACTATAAAAGGTGTGAAGAAGGGGGTGAAAAGTAGCTAAACCCAATCGATAATCGCCAATCAATAACTCCATACGAAAGAGGTAAAATATGCCATAGCTTCACAAAATATCAGCCTCTCAGGACAATTTGTAGCAAAGATTTGTAGCGAGAAAAATATTTTTCATGTTTTTTTCTTAGCTTTTATTGCATGTATCAGGCTGAAAAAAATTAAGAGGCGGGGAAAAGCAGTTGAAATTAAAGGTATTTTTGGCAAGCAATTCTACCACAAAATTAAAATAGAAAAAAATTGAAATAGATTTTCGACAGAGATAAGGTTGAATGTGTCTCAGTTTTGCCTAGAATGTGTCTTTTAACATTCTATAACATATATTTTTTTCGAACTTTTAAACAATATGGACAATAGTGAAAAATTTTAAAACCAATTTTATTAATTCAAAAATTTGAAATACGAGCCAAAACGTGATTGGGAAAACCGCTTTACCAATATTTAATCATAGATTCAATCACGACATATGAACGCAAAATCTTATGTGTTACATCATTTATGAATCAAACTCAATCGGACTGTCCATGGTGGAATGAGATGGGTAGGTTCTCGCGCATCCGACTTCAGCCAATGAGCTTCAAGCACCAGTTTGCATCATAATATTACCGTGAATTTTAAATGTCTGTCTGGTCTGTCTGTGTGTCCGGTCTGTCTGTGTGTGCGGTTTGTCTGTATGTCCGGACTGTGTGTCCGGTCTGTCTGCGTGTCCGGTCTGTCTGCGTGTCCGGTCTGTCTGCGTGTCCGGTCTGTCTGCGTGTCCGGTCTGTCTGCGTGTCCGGTCTGTCTGTGTATCTGATCTGTCTGTGTGTCCGGTCTGTCTGTCTGTCTGTCTGTCCGTCAGTGTGTCGCTGTCCCTTTGTCTCTGTAAATCCGCCTCGGTCTCTCCGTCTCGGTCTCTGTCTCAGTCTGTTTTGTGTCTTTGTCTCTATTTCTCTCACTTTATGTCTGTCTTTCTCTGTATCTCTGTCGTTCTTTTTCTCTCTTTGAATCTGACTGTCTCTGTCTCTCTCTGTGTGTCTCGGGCGCTCCGCCTGTTCTGTCCTTGTCAGCTTCGCCCTGCGTCACATTGCAATGCCCAGAACCAATGTTGCTCAGGTTGAATTAAAATTCAGCACAATATTGTGCTGCAGCGGGACTTGGTGGAGTTATAACAAATTAATTGCATAAAAATTTGCTGCGTGAAAAAACACGTAGACGATATATAAAACCCAAAATAATGCAGCTTCTCATTTTTTTCAAAATTTTATCCCTACTATCTTCTTAATAGTTATATATTTATGAAGAAGTTTTCTTTAAAAAAAACTGCAGCACTATTTTATTTTTATACTGCTGCCAAGAATACTCTTAAAAAGTAAAAAAGGTCGCGTGTAAAATTCTCTTAAATAAATAAATTCTTGTAAATAAGAATACTCTTAAAAAGTCGCGTGTAAAATTTAAAGTGTCTTATTTTTTTCAACAGGCGCATTTTGTGATTGTAACAATTGTGATTACTATCAACACTGCAAATATAACCTGCCAGCAGCCAGTCTTGTTTCTGTTAGCAAGCATTGCCTTCAACATCATCAACTTTTTTCTCTTCTCAAACTTCTACCAAACCGCCTACCTCCATCAAGGACACCAAGGTTTGTTGCAAAAGAAAGAATGGTAAAAATATAAGTATGGTTGGATGACAATTTCTGTGAGTAGCATATGAGGATATTCCAAGGAGTTACTCATTTCAACATCACAATACTGAAATTCAACATTTCGTATAGGAAGAAATGTCTCTACTTTTTGTATTAATAAGTATTCAATGCAACTATATTGATGAAAATTATGACTAGATTACAATATTTTTCAAGAAAAAACTACAAAGCATGTTTAAGAATGTTTGTATGATTCTTATAAACCACCCTTTTGAATAATATAATAATAAAAAAAAGTATTTAGACTTCCAGTTAGGTTTCTTCTACTTGTTAATATATATATATATATATATATATATATATATATATATATGTATGTATATATATATATATATATATATATATATATATATATATATATAAAACCTATTCAACTGTATAACTATTTCATGGGTTTTAAAAATTGTTTTTATAACCGGAGAGCGTGATTTAGGAGAATTGTTATTTGTGATAATATTTAGGGTAATAATTACACAGGCCAACAAAAGGGTTTCAAAAACTTTTTAAATCTTGATAGCTGATTTTTATAGTTTTTTGGGTGCTGAATCCGCATTTGAACTCTATTTGTTTCCATCACCCACAGTTTAGTCACAATTTGATGTATTAAGATATGGGAAAATATGCTATAGCAATAAAATGAAAAGTAAACAGACTTTTAAAATACCAACAGAAC
Organism: Teleogryllus oceanicus; assembly: GCA_964035755.1. Lineage (NCBI taxonomy): Eukaryota > Metazoa > Arthropoda > Insecta > Orthoptera > Gryllidae > Teleogryllus > Teleogryllus oceanicus. The sequence goes on from CAXIVR010000002.1 coordinate 6,579,420, forward strand.
TTTATTTAAACAAGAAGATTGCTTTATATTCTTAAGATTACATTCTACAAAGGCTTTATGTGTTCATTGACGTACACTTTCTATGTGTCTTCTTTAAATCCCCTGATATAGCTCTTTCTCCAATGTTCCGTATGCTGCCTCTCCGGTTAAAGTGACCAACAGTAATCTCCCATCATGTTGGTGCACCAGCGTCCCTAATAACATTTTTTCATCACTTTTAGATCTTGAAGAAAACGCACACCTTGTTCTTCACTTCCATCGCCTAAATTGTCCGAAAAAAATGTAAATGACTGTATAAAAAGCGGACCTTCAGGCACATTCAACATTCCAATTTCTTGAAAGCATCCTGCACATTAGCAACAATTGCTTGATAGTCTGGGTCTTTTTTGTTGCCTAGAAACTTATTTACAACGTGTTTACATGCAATCCACGCTTCTTTTTCATTTAATGTCATATATAATTCAAATTGTGTATCAAACATCATTTTTCGAATATCACGCCTAACGAAGATTCCCTCTTTTAATTTTGCTTTAGACAATTGCGGAAACTTTTCACAAAAGTATTTGAAACACTGCGTATCTTTAGGTAACCCCTTTACAAATTGTTTCATGAGGGCTAATTGTATGTGCAATGGAGGCAGCAGAACCTTGTGTTGATATACCAGATAGTCCCGTAGAATGTTCTTTTCCTCTGGCTTTAAAGCTTTCTTACAGACCAATTCTTTCTAGACCAATGCTGATCTCGCGCCCTACTATCCCATCCACATAGTAAACATGGTAATTTAGTAAGAAAACACATTACTGGCCAAGAAGCATGCATGTCATTTTAGAGTCATCACTAAGGCTGTGATTTATATGCTATAAAACCTTTGAAATACGCATATATGGTAATATATTAGGTAATTAATTAAAAAAAGGAAAAGATGCGAAATAGTGTAATGTAATGTGTAAGTGTAAAAATAAATAAAAAGTGTAAAGTGGAAAATATGTTTCCAGCCAAAAAAGATACAGAAATCGTATAAATAGTTACAAGCGACAAACATTAAGTCAAGGGCTTAATTTTGAAAAATACTCATTTCTTAGGAAAATAATTGAAAATGCAGTTAATGTATATTTCACAAAATAAAAAGAATATAGGTTGTACCTTAAAAATATGACTTCCGCTCAATTATAATAAAACCTGGTGACAACACAGCACGAGGCGAGAGAACTGTCAGAGCCGCTTACACGCTGACGGAATTGTAACTGTTGGGCTTCATTTCGCGGATGAGGGATTAATATGCAAGAAAAATATGGAAATATGGCCCAAATATGCAATTATGGTGATATATACGAAAATATGCGAAATAAAAATAGCTTAAATTGATTCTAAATGCCTCAAAACGTATACAATTTGTTGAAACGGGATGTTTTAGTTAACAGAAAAATATACAAATGCATATAAATCACAGCCCTAGTCATCACATATCATCCATCCATGTGCGGAGTCCAAAACTACATTGAGGTTTTCATAACTTTCCTTCATATTTGCCGAACTCATTCTTGCTAGACCGTCAATATTCCGGCAATATTCCAGCAATGTACTAAATCCTGTTGTTTGAAAGAATGATCAAATTGCTAATCTCCTCTCCAGTACACAGGTATTGAAATTTCAGCTGCTAACAAGTTGTTTTCCTTGAGTCTGAAGACAAGGAGTTCAGCTTTCTCCTTTGTTACGTCCAAATCTCTGACCAAATCATTTACCTTAGTTTAAGTAAACAACTGGTTTTGGTAAACACTGTTTACTGGACACTGTTCATTTTCCAGCTAGTTCATCTTTATAACTTAGGTAGATTCATCACTTAACGTATTATCCTGATTAACATATTATCGCACGTATACATGTTATCCTGTAATGGCCGCTAGTTGTTTAGGTTCCAGGCAGATCGGGACTATGGCTTATTGGCCTAATTGCATTTGGTAGTTGGTAGTTTAGGGTACTGAATTACTTTTATTGTTTTTTGAGTTGTAACCAGTAACATCAATTTAACAAAACTAGAAATTATCTGAACCATGGAGCCATGAATCTTATCCATGGCTCCCTCCATACCATCGGAATGGGAAATCTAAAGAATAACTAGACCATTTTCTAAGACCCTCTTCACAAATACTTACTTTATGTAGTGCGAATTTGTCCTGATTACCAAGTTTTAATTCAAAAATAGGAAAGAGTACATATTTCTAACAAAGTCTGTAATGTTCCGTTGGTGTTTTAATCCTGAAATTCATACAAATATAACTAATTGACAGGACTGTTCTTTAGCCATGACTAATATGACTGAACTGGTAAACTAGTATCTTATCTTCATAGCAACAATGCAAAAACGTGTGCCTTCAATAAAAAAAAACACGGTACTGCATGTCAAATATTTTTTCAAAGAGTATATTACCCTCTCTGTCATCCTTTTAATTTCTCATTCCAGCTTCCTGCATCTCATACATTTCTAGATACTCAGAGCTCCATTTGCCTAGCTTTAAAGAGAAAATGTTAAAATGTGGACAAATAGTGCGTGAAAAGGCATCTTAATGTTATTTTTGGAATCACCACACTTAAATTGATAATAATTAGGTAAACATATCCAAAAAAGTTTTTGATCGTTGGCCTGTGTTCACGATCTAACCATGATCACGCTGCTAGCACATTTTGGACCTGGCACGACACTAAGCGCATTCAAGCGGCCAATGCTGCTATATAATCTATTTCTGTTCCTGATCACACGAAGATTTATGTGCAGAAATTTTCGAGAGAAGCCAGTTTCGGGAGAAACTCAATTTGCACATCTTCCGAGATAAATATTTAAATATGATCGAAAAACTATTAAAAATATTTGAAAATATTTAATAATAATTTAAGGTGCTAATTGTTAAGATTATTATCTCATTAAAATACATGTGTAGCAAAGGAAAACGTTAGAAATTTGGGATTTATGAAAACGGTGTTGAAATATTTATTATTTCCTTTATTTCTTGGGTGATCTGTAAATATGAACATGAAGGTTAATATAATGTGTGTGTATATATATATATATATATATATATATATATATATATATATATCGAAACGTCATGGGAGATTAGACAACCCCCATTGCATACCATCAGCTACGAAAAGAAGCCACGAACAGACAGGAGGAGGGTGCGCGGCGGAGCGATGGCGCAAACAACCCATCTACCCACGGCTTTCGAACTCTGACGCCCGAACTAGTGAATAATGTTTTCCGGAGGTCACAAAGAGAGAATATTCACCACTCCAAAATTTCCTCAGACGCGAGTACCATAGTATCATGGCGCGCCTCCGGAAGGAACTCTCTGATTGCAGCCCAGCGACGGCATTAGACTGAGCTCTTTTGTTGCAGCAGGGACGGCGATTGTAACTTGATAGCATAGAAGTTTATTTAACGGTAGTTAAAAAGTTAAGCAGGAAGCGTATCTTCGAAATCAGGTAATTAAGAAGTAGAGTGCACAGACAGTCTTCGCATTCACAATACTTGCGAGCAAGTGGTGACTGTTTGACTCGAAATAATTTCAAATTTGTAAAATTCGGCACAGAGAAAGGTCATTAACTAAATCAGCATCTCATATTGCACGCTGAGACCACACGCACAAAGTGTGGTAGTAGGCCAGCATTTAAAGCGCCTTCAGCTACATTAATTATTCGAGGGCTGGAAGCACGAGGCAATGATGGGCGGCTTGAAGTAGAAGGACGATCCCAGGAAGAGCGAAGCGTATGTGAGAAAGATTTGGACTGGAACGAGAATCGTACGAGTCCGGAGAACGGGAGAAGGGATTGGTAAGTGTAGGCGTATCAGAGTCCAGTTTTCGAGAAGGAAACTTGTAACGTCGTGGGACAGCAAACGGAGAAGAGTGGCGACGCGGGGCTGCGGCATGAAAATTCAAGGTTACCCACAGGCAAGCAATGCCAGGACGAGGTAAACGAACTGGCAACTTTTATGCGACGACCAGTTGGGGAAAGAGAATAGCAGTAAATACACGACAATTCGTGTTGAAAGTGGGTGAAAAGTCCAGAATAGGTGGGAGAAGTATCCCGAACGATGTGAGTGGCAGTTTCAAGTTCATTTACTGCACGTGTCATTAAATTCATTCAAAAGAGTCCATACCTTTATTCATTGTAATAATTGTGATTTTCACATGTTGTACAGAACCCAGGGAGATTATCTGGAAAAGTCAGTTTATTGTATTGTTAAAATTAATTGCTCTGTGATATAAAGGGGTCAGATTTAAGTAACGTGTATATTACGTTTTGTGTTTTCTCTTTGAGTTCAGTGTTATAGTGGTGCGAAGCCCAAGGCTAGCACCTGTGACGTTCTTAAACAAGTGTAAAATTCATTTTAAAAGCCGTGCACGGAAAAACTAGAGGCTAAAAAGAATAAAATAATTTGGTAGATGAAAAATTCAGAAAGAGGAATGAGCAAATTGTAATTTGGATTAGTGAATGTGTGTTCAGGCAGTCGAGGTGTCATATTTTTTGTTTTGCCTTGTTTTTTTTCAGTGACAAATTATTTAATGTGCATTATCCTGTTATAAAATTGCGTCATTGTAATTTTTTCATTGAATATATGCTCATTATTATTCGTATTTTATCTGATTCATTGTGTCAAGGATTTAGACCTTTCTCATACCCAAAAGATCCTGCTTCCTGAGAATTTTAAGCTCGCTTCACGAGCATTCATACAATCACGCTCTCACCACGTGTGGAAGGTTGTAGGAGGGTGTGTTAGAATATATATATATATATATATATATATATATATATATATTATATATATACAGTAAAACCCCGCTTTTACGTTCCCGCAATTTACGTTTTCCCGGCATTTACAACATTTCTTGTCGGTCCCATCAGTTTTCGTATATTCATCATGTTATAAATACCCCCCATTTACGTTAGTATAATTTCAGTTTTCCCAGCAATTTACAACTTTACCTGCCACAACTAAGCCGTTTTTCCGATTTCCGGTCTCGCAAAGGAGCGCGATTTTCACGTCGCGTCGTTCTGGGTGGCGTCGGTCCGGCGAGGGAACCCAGGCCATTCGGTACTGCGTTCATTGTGGCTTGTGATAGTGCGAAAGATGATAGTGATTTGAAGTAAATTGCGGGGTGGAAGTGTGCGAAAACTTCGAGCTGTAGAAGTGGTGTACAATGGAGAAGAAAGATAGAAGAAGTTTTTCTATTGAACAGAAAATGGAGATTTTGAAGAAAGTGGACGCTTTTTCAGGACCACGTGTTGTGTTGGCGAAGCAGTTGGAAATTTCTTTCAACTTTAAATACAATCGTGAAGTGTCGAAAAATAATCCGAACAGAGTGCAAGGAGTGCGGACAACAATCTAAAAAGAGAAGTACGTAAAAAAGAATACTCAAAATATGAGAAACTGAAGAAATTTTAAAAACTGGTTTCGAGGACAACAAGGGCATCAATATACCAATTAATGGTACAATTTTGAGGAAAAGGCTAAAAAACGTGGCAGATATGCTAGGAATGAACTTGATTTTATTTGCATCCAATGGTTAGTTGATCGTTTTTAGAAACGGTACAATGTTGTATATAGAAACGAATTTGTGGAGAATCGAATGAGTGTTGATAAAAGTATTGTTTCTTCCTGGAAAGACTCACCCTTCGTGAATTAATTAGTGAATATGATGCGAGATATTTTCAATATCGATGAAGTAGGTTATTTTAATCTTCTGCCGAATAAAACGTTTGATAGAAAAATGAACCTTGCCATGGGGGCAAGCATAGTAAGTTCGACTCACGGTAATGTTGGGGACAAACGCAAATGGAACGGAAACCTTGCGTCCGTTTGTTATTGGCAATGCAAAAAAGCCACGTTGCTTTAAAAACATAAGAACATTGCCAACATCGTATGCCTCAAACAAAAAAGCATGGATGACTTCAGAGTTATTTACTCCAACAAGTTCTATTGCTCTTGATGCTAAAATGGGAGCACAAAATAGAAAAATCCTTCTATTTGTAGATCAATGCCTTTATCCCAAAACGTTGAATTTAAAAACATAAGAATGGAGTTTTCCCAGCCAAATGCACAAATTATTTTTGCCTTTGGATTTGGGCATCATTAATAATTTCAAAGTGCACTATCGTAGAAATTTAGTCCAGAAAATATTTAAAATTACATTGAATGTATTGGATGCAGCAGAAATGAAGATTTCGATATTAGATGTACATTTATTGCAAAATCATGGAGGGAAGTAAAACGATCTACTATTGCTAACTGTTTTAAAGCTGACTTCCTGGCAGATACCAGAAGAAGATGCGTGGAAGGTCTTTACCTGATTTGAGTGAGGAGCTGGACAAATGTCAAGTCTCAAACTTCGTTTGTATCTGTGGACAATGATGTTCATTACTGTGATGAACAATCTCATTAGAAGATATTGTTCAAGATTATCTTCAAAACAATGCTGTTGGTGAAGATGCTGATGGGAGTGAAGATGACAGTTTACGGTGTAGTCAACCTCCTCCCACGAGAGTGCACAAGCATTTGCAGCATTAGAATCATTAAAGTAATACCTCTCTGCTGCAGATGGTGGTGATACTACATTTGAAAAACTTTATTAACTAGAGTCTCAAATTCAATCAGTCCAAGCTAAAAGAAGAAAACAAACCAAAATATCTGATTTCTTTTTGTCTGTATAATCTTATTTGTGTATAATACTGAATATTATAATTCTTATTGGTCTTTTATTATTTAAATACAATTTTATTTATAGTTTTTAAAGGAAAAAAATTATTTCCCCTTATTTGCACTTCCCGCAATTTACACACTTTTCCCTACGATCCCATGAAAAGTGTAAAAGAAGGGTTTTATTATATATATATTGTATATATATACATATATATATATATATATATATATATATATATATATATATCTTTTATATACTGTTGTATATATGGGAACATGGAAAGAACCTCCTCGTGGTGTTCCCGGTAACAGTAAATAAACTGACAAATCCCTCCACTAATGTGCGTCAATTAATGGCTGAGAGTGTTATGACACTGATGTAATATCTAAAAAATAATAATTGATAATAAATATATTTCTTTCTGTATGTATGTGGTTGTGTTTCATGTGATTGTCCTGTGTATAAATACTCGCTTCTTGTTTATTTGTACAACTGCTCGCTAGAAAACCCAAATATTCATTTAATTTGCACATTCTGAAGTATATAAATCCACAAAATATAAAGGAATTCCTTCTGAAACGTCAAGTGTCAGATCTCGCTCTGCCGACCTTGGAAGAAATTCTACAGGATATTAGATGTTGTTCTTAGGATTTTGTACTTTTAAGCTTTCGTTAATAACAACAAATGATAAAATTGGACTAGAATGTGAGTTAGGTTTTTAAATAATATAATTACGGCGTCAAATTCTTGATCTAGCATACACCAACCTGGTGCGAGAGCGTGTCAGCTTACTAATCCCTTGGGGCGCTACTAATGCTACATCTGTCAGTAGAGCCAGCTTTCAGCATAGGGAAAACCATTGGGCTGCTGGGCTGTGTTACAGCAAAATGATCTGAGTCTAAATTTCGAAATACATTTGAGATTGAGTGTGAGATTAGTGTATTTATATTTTAGTTGTAATGCAAATATCTTGAATATCAGGAATAATGCTGTATTTGTATGAATAGTAGGTATATTCATTTGAAGATTTTATTTTGAGATTATTTTAGTGAGTAAAGGAATGGAATTTGATTCCTTGAGGTGAGGTAGTATTGCATCTCCAAATGTGATTTTTGCTGTTTAAGTAGCCGAAAGGGAGTATTTTTGTATTAATATTATTAATATTTTAAAAATTTTGTTTTATATGAAGTTAACGAATTTACATTCATGAGGCCTGTATGCTACACACTTGTATATAGTGAAGTAACAAGAGTTTAGTTTTATTTTTACGGCTACTATTTCAAATGCTGGTGAATTAGGGTTAGTAATTTTATGGCGTGTTATTTTGTGGGATATAATTATCGCTGTACCTTCTGATTGATTGAGTTTAAGGGCGCTTCAACGGCTAAGGTCATTTGGGCCCGTGTCAAATCATTTTAAGACCAGTGCACAATATTGCAGTGCCAAGCTAACAAAAAATTAAAATCTTTAAATATAGAAAGCAAAGCTGAAAAAGACATGCTTAGGAACGTTGGCATAAAAATGCCAGATAGTTTTTAAATCGGGCTTAAAAGCCAATAATTGGCATTATCATCTTCTCTCAGATAAGGCTGTAGAAGCCAGTCTCTCGCAAAAAGCCAAAACGCTTGCAGAGAGAAGATTCGTCGTTACTAAGAATCCCCGCTAGAGAGCTAGCAAGGTCATGCCTTCGACGACTCTCTCTTATCTTAACACAGTGTAAGAGAACATGCTCCACGGTAAGATCTATTTTGCAGTATTTGCATATAGGGGGTGGGTCCCCGTGGAGGAGATAACCGTGGGAGACATGGCAGTGACCGATCCGGAGGCGTATTAAAATTATTTCCTCGCGCCGAGCATCACGAGATGAGGAAGACCAAGATTTATGGAATCCCTTGATGCTCGTGAACTTAAAATCTGAGTTATGCCACTCTTGCCATTCACTGCGGATAGAGCGTTTTATAGAGGTTAGTGTCTTCCGTAGGGACTGTGAAGATGTCTAATTCTCTTTTCTTCGGGCTTGAACTTGCCGCCTGTTCAGCTATTTCCATTTCCTCTTATTCCCACGATCCCAGGTGCCCAAAGTCTAAAATATAATTGAACCAATAGATGATCGATTTGGTGTTGGATGGTCATTTGTCAATGGGTCATAAGACGAGGAGGAGGATGGATTCAAGAGAGCTTTTGGAATCAATGCAGTCCTACTTTCTTTAATGACATCGGTTAGCAAGTTTAAGTGCCTCCAAGGCCGCATACTTCTCTGCGGTATAGATGCTGCACGAAGAGTCTAATCGAAAACCTTGCGTGGCTCTACTGCAGTAGAAGGCACATCCGACTTTGCCGTTTTGAGAGGAGCAATCGGCGTAAATGAAGTAATGTAGCCAGGATATGTAGTTTATCGCCTCAAATTCCAATAAATGTACTGGGGAGTTTGCAGAGTTTAGGAAGGTTAGACAGTCTAAGATCTATTTTCGTGGTGTAGTTTCAAGGAAACAAAGGTTTCGAGGGTTTCACGGGTTGGGTAGTTTTATATAGGCTTCTGTAAACATGCAGAGCGGACTCCCGGGGATGTGATAACGATGATCTAAGTGCATATGGAAGTCAAGTGGGTTGGATGGAGGAGGACTGCTTGGCGCGGTATCAACATTGGATAGTTTCGCGCCAGGAGGCACTCAGAATATCGCCTTCAGCTCAGAATGGTTCTCCAGCCTCGGTCAAGAGGCATTCGGTACGACTCGTGCAGTACGCGCCTGTACTAATCCTTATGTCGGCATTGGCCAGCATTATTTAATGGCCGGAGGGTTGATGGAGACGCGGCCACTTACACTATGCATCCGTAATCCAAGATAGGTCGGATGAGTTCTATACAAACGCAAAGACAAAGACGGTCACGCTCCAAGTGCGACCAGTAAGGTGCGAAGGAGATTCAGAGGTGATGCATCAGCCCTGTAGTTTGCGGACCATGTTTCGCCCGAGATTAGGCTCTTGTCGAATGTGAGCCCAAGGAGGTTGCGGATTCAGCGAATGGGAAGCTGCTGTCCTCCAAGAAAAGGTCGGGGTGATTATGGAGGTGATGGATTCTGCAAGGTATTCAAGTGGTTTGAGGTAGAGGAGCAGATCCTGTTTCATCGCTCCATTCCTGCAGTTTGTTGAGCACAAGTTGTAGCTACCTCTCAATAACTTGCACGCTCATGGAGCAGCAAATGATTGCAATGTCGTCAACGAACAGTGAAGCCTTCACAGTTTACCGGATAACTGATGCAATACTATTGATAGCAATGGCAGTTACGGCTCAAATCGATCCTGGGAACACCGTTTCTAACTGATGACTAGAGGATAACACGTCGCCAAGGCGGACGCGGAAGATCTTGATGAAAAAACCTACTAGAAACAAAGGAGTCGTCCCTAAGGCCTAAGTATGCAAGGTGCGAAGAATACCGTACTTACTCAGATGGTGTCATACGCTTTCTGATGACATGCACGAAAAAGTGAAGCGACCTGCTTCTTCCTGAAGCGCTGAGAGTGTAAATACGTTCTTTTGTTCCAGGACCCAGACCAGACGTGTATTTACCATTCGTTCTAAGCTTGCACACACAGCTTGTGAGCAGAGATTGGGCGGTAACTTGAGAGTTTTCTGTCCTTTCCTTCTTTGGGATTAGGACAACAATGACCTCCTGCAAATTCTTGGTATTGCGTGTTCAGCCCAAATCTTGTTGAAAATGCCGAGGAGAAAGAAACGAGCGTTTCCCGGTAGGTGTTTCAACATTTGGTTATGTATCTGGTATGGTCCTGGAGCAGAATCTTTCGCACTAGCGAGGGCACAGGAGAGTTCGTACATGGACAAAAAGACATTGTAATCTTCCTCCACGCGACTCGAGAAGTCTAATTTACAGTTTTCCATTTTTCTTTTCGTTTTTGAAAGCCTGAACGATATTGAACGGGCTGGAAGATGCGTTCGTAATGAAGCCATTTCTTCAGCAATTTCTAACGTGGAAGGTTAGGAGATTGCCATTTACCATAAGCCCTGAGATAGACGGCGAAGGCAATCTTCCACCGATCTGTCGGAACTTTCTCCACACAAGATTAGGGGATGAACGGCAAAAAAAATGACGAGATGTAGACTCTCCAGGACGCAGCCTTACTTTCCCGTATCGTTAATCTAGCTTTGGCTCGGGATCTTTTATAATTTATTAGGTTTTCCATGGTTGGGAACCTACTAAGTTTTGCCAATGCCCTCTTCTGATCACGAACCGCGGTGGCACAATCAGCGTTCCACCATGGCACAGGGGGTGTCGTGGATGGCCCGACGACTTCGGGATGGCAAATGAGGCCGCATGAAGGACGGCGTTATTAAAATGGGCAACCATAACATCGATGTCGTTTGAGAAGTTTTCCACATTATTCATAATTCTTTCTTGAATCCCCCAGTACGTTTCCTGCTGGGTATCCTCTCTCCCGGTGCCGCTGGCTTTGCGCACAACCAGTCCGCGCCTTCAGAAGACGGCGCGCAACATGTGTACGGCAAACATTCTGGAACCCACGACTCGTGAGGAAGCGAAGAATTCCTTCGCCCTAGGGATCGTTCCGAAGACGGAAGCCAAGACCCGAGTTATCTACGATATGTCGCCGTGGACGGCGTCATATTCCCCCTGTGTTCATGCCCTCCCCTTTGTAAGTGCTCAACGCTGTTCAAACTTCGAACTTTTCCGTCAAGATAGATTTAACGGACGGTTTCTATCACGTCCCTTTGCGTGCCTCGCCTTCATGGCACCTTAGTGTTAAGATAATATGAGGATAAAGATGATACTATAGGCAATACTAGCCGGAAGGCACTTTTACATTTAACTAATATGAATATTTTGGGTAAGCAATACTGGCCTTCCGACACATTTACATGTTACTAATTTTTATTCTACTATTTTCAAGCTGTCGTACATGAGTGAAAAATAACATAAAATGCAAATGTACGAAATGAATAAAATAATGAAGGTAGCGTTGGAATGCCCTGTGGCTCCAAGGTCTGAGTCTGGATCGGAGGCTTCTGTGCATACGGCTGCGGCCGCCGCGAAGCTCCGCCTACGGAAGGGCGGAGGGGGCGCGGTGATCGGCCGAGGGTGGGTTGACAAAGCTTTTGGCCTGTGAGTTTGGAAATTTGGCAGGCAACGGGACCAGTGAAGAGAGTTGGACAGCACCCACGCCAGTTGAGATAAATTATTGCCGCCGCCCCAAGTGAGCACTACTCACCGACTCGACTACGATCTCCTGTGGTCCTGACACCGAAAAAAGAGGTTTTCTTTGTACTTTCGCGTATGCAGTAGAACGATTTTCTAAGGATGAAAGCCAAAGTGACAGTTCGCGGCTCAGTGAACATCATATGTAATTTCGAACAAGTATCCCTCTGCCGCGACGAGCTGTTCAGACACGCCCTTCGTAAAGAGTGCTAATGGCTCCGTAAGCACTATGCAGAAGTCTAAGAGTTTCGCTGAGGTATATGCACGTACGTGAATCCGGGAAATATTTAAATTTAATTACGTATGAGGAAAATCTCTTAACATGCTCTCACAATCAGTAAAAGAAAACTGTCACGAATGTAAATAGAAAGAAAAATGATTTTAAGCCGGAAACACGTCCACCGGTACGCATCTCGCATTCAAGTCTCGGTTTTAAAATAATATTTATCACACAAAAAGTAAATTCAATGTAATATATAAAGAATTTTTTTACAGAAGAGCACATTACACTGCATTTCCTAATATCAATTATTTTTTGGAGCGCACACTATTTTTGTCGAACAAGGGGACATGACAAAAGGAACTGTCTAAGCCATTGACAAGTTAGCCAACTGCAATCGAACGAATGCGGGAAGGGAGTCTAATGGGCACAACGGCCACTGAACCTTCAGTTATGTTGCCACCACTAGCTGTCATTTTGGCTCACCCTTAGGAAAATCTCTCTAAACGTATATATGGAGTGTAGAGAAAGTTATATAATGCTGCGGAAAATTGATTTCGAGATTTCAACGAAATACACGTTTGGAGTCCTGATACCGAAAAAGTGTTTTTGTTTGAAATCGTAAATAAATCTATCAGTACGTCTGTCCCGTCTGGTGTCTGTGAACAGCATACACCGAGACTCCTAACGATGGTGTCTGGTGTATGTGAACAACACTAGCGCCTAAACTATGATGTAGATTTTCTCCAAACTGAATAAACCCGTGTCGATTTGGCCTGAGTCAAAGCTCTGCGATATTGAATTTTAGCTTCTTCAAAACCTCAATGAATTAATTAACAGAACTTATTAACATTTCGCTGATTCTTTTTCTCCTTTTCTTTCGTTTTTTCTTTCCTTTCTCTCTACTTCATCCCGATTCTTTTCCGATTTCCTATCAAACTCGTCCTCCTCGCTTTCACTCCTGTCATCCATGTGAAAATCTTCATCCAAATTGCGTGCGTATTTTTCATTGAATGACTTCCTTTATTATGTACTATTGTATATAAATTCTGAAAGTGGTCAGGCGGAAGAGCAGGCTAAATGGCCTGAGCCTCACCACCATTAAAGACATTTAGTCCATTAATAACCCATTCAATAACTTTTGAGGGTACTTTACATTAAAACCGGACATTTTCAAAATTTTCTCAGAAACCGTCCCAAATTTTTTCTTTAAATTTCTGGTAAGAATAGAGTGAAATACACTTATAAAGGTGGCATAGATCTGTTTCTCGCGGTTAACTCTGCATTTATGAGAATTGCAAAAGTATAATTTTTGTTCAGCAACTTCCTGCAACTACAATATTGAAGTTAGACACTTTTCCTTTAAATGAAATTTGTTCCATATAATTAGTTCTTTCATTAACGTCATACACACTTTTAGAAACATTTAGTAGTTTACGCGCAATATTGCGTGTAATTTGTGGATTTTAAAAAATAGCATAAACAATACTTTCTCAAAACGGCTCCACATTTTTTCTTTAAACTGTTGGCAGTGATAGTGATAAATGTATTCTACAAAATGGCATAAACGCCATATTGCTCAATTCTTTTACTTTTTTTTTCCAAAATTACAATAATGAAATTTTTTGACTTGTCTTACGCGTCGTTAATATTTACATTAGTGGTAGTTTGTTATCATTATTGCATTTATGAGTACAGGTGCTTTAAATAATGTCATATGAAGTTTCTCGAAAACTCAACAGTTTTCTGTGAAAAAGAGCTCAAATTTCCGCATTTTCAGAAACGCTCAAACGGTATTTTCACAAAAATTGCTCATAATTTTTTCTTCAAACCTTTTGAATGTATAGTGATAATTGTACTGTTTAATATGACATACAGTTCATTTTAGTGTATTCTTTCGTTTTTTTTAAACAACACAAATATATATTTTTTAAATTATCTTTCATGCCGTTATTATCCACATTTCCAACAATTTGCAAACACTACTGCATCTGGAAGTTAATGTGCTTCAAATGTCTTGAAATGAAATTTTTCGGAAACTCAAAAATGTTCTATGAAAAAAGTCACAAATTTCGCATTTACACTAACACATAAACCTCTTTTTTTTTAATGGCTTTAAATTTTTCAATAAAATTTCCATTCAGGACGGGATTTCACTCTTCTTTAATATTCAAGTAATATATCAGTTACACTATTAGGAAACGGCAAAATTGACAAAAAAAATAAATGAAAGTACTTTGAGTGGCGATAGATGGCAGCGGGCAAGAGTATGTGGCAACCCAGTATAGCTGGTCAAGGCCAAAGAAAATAAGTAATTAATACGAGAAAGTGTGTGCCACCACTAGTCATATATTAGATTGACGCTTTAAAAATTGTATGATGCATTAATTTTCTGAAAAGTTTTGTTGTGGCCCACAGTTGGTGGGCCACTTGTACTTTTTTGATTAATTTTTAACTAATTACACTTCCACTAACTTTTACAAAAAATTGTACATCACCTTTTGTATGTACATGAGTTCATTTTTTTAAATCAGGTTTGATTTAAAACAACAATCTCTATCTTCCATTTTGTAGTTTACAAATTATAAGTTTTTACAATTTTCGAAAATGCGGAGAGCTCAACGAAAATGAGACTTAAAAATAGACATTCTCTTTAGAATTTACAAGAAAGAACGACTTACGTTGTTTTTTTTATCAGAGGAAAAAATGTTAAGAAGAAATTTGGAACAATTTTGAGAAAATACTTTTTTAAATACATAAATTTCAGTCGCAAATTACGCTTAAACCACTCGTTTTGCAAAGCTCTGTACATGAACCTTTTTAAAGAACTAATTTTTTACAACAGACTTCGTATGAGACAAAAATATACATCTGCAATTTTGTAATTTTGAATGTTAACTTTTGCAACTTTCAAAAGAAATGGAGCTGTAACTTGAAAATGGAACTAACAGCGTATTTTTAACGTCCCTTATTACATATAAAGAGAAAATTTAAAGAAAAAATTTGGAGCAGTTTTTTTTAATGTTAATTTGTTTTAATTCTCTATACTTCTATACTTACACGAAAACCACTCATATTATTGGAAAATTAAACATAAGCTTATTTCCAAGTCCGTCTTCCAATGTACCATTTTATTAACGAAAAAAAACCGTCTTTAATATTTTAGTTGTGAGAAGACGCTAAATGTGTTTGAACTTTTGAAATTTTTTGAAAATGGAGAAAATAAGACCTGCACCATTCTTTTAGCAAACCGCTACCCTATCAGACAGAAAAATCTGATCCACAAATTTGGTGCTATTCTTTTGAAAATGTTGAAAATGTTCAAGGGGCTTCATGTAAAGTACCCCTCAAAATTAAAATATGTTTCACTTTACAGAGGTCCCGACACTAGCCAAATCAACTTGGGAAAAGCAATTTTGGAGAAAATCCGCGAAACGGCTTAGGCGCTAGCGTTGACTGCAGACGGACCGACTGACAGATGTTTTGCCATCAGTTGATTTTTCGGTACCAAAGAGCCACAAAACACGAATTCGGACTACAGAATGTGTTAGAGGAAGTAATTTACTATGTACAGGAACAAGACTTATTCACTTTTTCGTTACCAGGGTCCGACAATACGAGTTTTTGTGTCGAAAATTTGCCAGTTTCTTTTCGCAGCATTTCAGTACTTTTGCTAACAATGCACAGACAGTACAATAATATCAAAAACAAGAATTTCTCAAAAACCGGCTCGAACTTTTTTAACTTCTGGCAGAGATATTGCTAAATGTCCTGTAAGAGATAACAAGAGTGCCATTTGGCTCTTTTTTTTAAAAAAAAATTACTAAAATGTAATTTTTGGACTTCTCCTCTGGTCATTAATATTTATATTGCCAGAGTTGTATATTATTGCATAAATTGGTATATGTTTTTCAAAAATATGTCTTACAAAGTTTTCTCAATTCAAAAGTTTTCTGTAAAAATGGTCAGAAATCACGCATTTCAAATGTTGAAACACCGTTTTCTCAGAAACCGCTGCAAATGTTTTTCACAATTTTGAATGGATAATGTTAAATAGATTGAATAAAATGAAATACATCCCACATCGATGTATTCTTTTGGGTTTTTTTAGGAATAAACACCAAGGGAAATGTATTTTCTATGTTAGATATTAGGTATCTTTCAGCCGAATATTTACATAACCAGCAATGTGTATACATTATTGCATTTGTGAGTACAATTGCTTCAAATAATTTCTTATAAAGTTTCTCGAAAACTCAAAAGTTTTGGGTGAAAATGAGCTTCAAATTGCGTGCATTTTCAGAAACGCTCAAACGACATTTTCTCTAAAACGCCTCGAAATGTTTCATGGAAAATTACCGTATAGGTCGAGGATTTACTATTCTTTAATATTCTTGAAGTTAACATTATAAGGTACTATTGTGAGGCCGAAAAAATGAGGAAATGTGAAAAAAATGTACTTTTGGAAAACGATAAATAGCAGCTGGGAAGATGTGTGCCAAAACCGAAAAGCTATCCCAGACCAAAGATATTAGAAAACGAACTTGTTCGAGTAAGTCTGTAGAACGTCTATTTCTTTTTTAAGAAAGTCGTTTCCTAAGTGATTATTGCTCTATTTTTTTACTGTGAAGCGTATGCCATTCTACTCGCCTTTAAATATATTCAAGAACAAACCGAAGACAAATTTGTTATATTTATATATTCAAAAAGTGTGCAAGTAAACTTAAGTTTTCTGAAAACCAGGAACCTATAGTAAATGACATAGCTAACATATTATAGTTTGTACACATCAACAATGAAATAGTGTACATAGATCCCATCACACCGGTAATATGTTGTTAGCTGATGAAGCAGCAAAAGAGACTATTAATTCACCTATTAAAGGGTATCCAAATTTCCACAATGACATAAAGAAAGGACTTCGTCAAAGAAACAAGGATCTTTGGAACACTGAATGGACCAAATCACCAAACCAATTACATTAGATAAGGAAAAGTATCTTCGATGACCACCTTCCTTACCTTCACAAGAGAAAATATCAAACTATACTTACCCGTTTAAGAATTCGCCATTATAAACTTACTCATCAGCATTTACTAACAAAAGAAATGCAAAATATGTGATCTATGTCAATCTGCCCTCTCTTTACCACAAATATTACTGTTCTATTCCATTTACAACGATATCACCAAAAATATACAGCTCTCTGTCTGTCAGACGTCACCACAACAACACCTGGCCCAGAAATGTATTTAAACTTTTAAAGAAATTAACTTGTATCAATAAGCTGTAAGGAACGAAAAATCTATTAAGCTTTGAAAATTGTCACAATGTTGTCAAATAATGTATTAATAATGCAATATATGTTCTAATTATTGTTTTCTTTGTTTATATTCTGTTGCAATTGAATGTGATTGTTAATTGTCGACATGTAATGTTATACAAATTATGTTTTTGTGCTTTAATTTCAAATTTGTAGTATATTCTATTTGTACTTATGAAAATACTGTATTCTGAGTGTGTTCGCTAATGACCTGGTCATTCATGCGACTTATTAAATAAAGCATAATTAAAAAAAGTCCTTTCGTTTCTATTTGCCGTATATCTTTCCTGAATGAAAACAATAGAGGTGATCACTAGGGTGAATACAGATGTAAATACTTACTCTCAAGGACGTGACATTAAATGTACACGTGACACGTAGTCCATTCAGTACTTTAGTTCCACGTTTGCTAAATATTGCAAAGCACAGGGCGCGTGGGCTAACATGACAGTGTTTTCTGAATGACGAGCCCTCCCCAGAGTTCCATCCGCTGGATACGCGGCGGGGTGCGGGCGAGGCCGCGCAGAAGGTAGGAGTGAGCGCGCCCTGCTTAGTCGTGTGCGTGGCTGTTGTCTCCCGCCGCCGCCGCCGCCGGCGCAGCTGCTACCCGTTCGGAGGCGCTGCGACACGTGTAAGCAACGGCCGCTTTCTCTGGAAAGCCGTCAGAGACAGGCGACGGCCAGGAGCCGCGGAGGGCGGGCAATGGCGCCGGGGGTCGTGGGGCTAACCGTGCGGGAACGACCGTAATTGAATTCCACTGGGGTGGGGCGGGGTTGATGCCGGGTTGGGGTGGGGCGAACATCCGGAGCGCGCAGGGTCAACGTGCGTTTAGTGCAAGGCGGGCCCGCAAAAACCGCCACGCCCCCTCATCAGGACGGTGAGGGCGTCGGCGCGCCACGCGCTGTAAATAAGCCAGTGAGGGCAGCGCGCAGAAACTGGCGGCGCCCACGTCACCACTTGCGCGAAACGCCGAAACCCGTCGTTCGCTCAGGTAAGTGCATGGGGCTGTTTTGAACGCAGAAATGTGTGGGCAGTGTTCTTCAGACGACTTCAAGGACTGCCATCCTCAAAAAAGAGAGAAGGGACAGACAGACAGAAAGGGAGCCAGACCATCGGATTCCAGCAGCAGTGTTGTTTTGGAAGGCACTTGCCGCCCTTACAAATTGAGTACAGCACCGTAAAATTCTACAATATCAGCTAGCAATAGTAGAATTTCACTGCTCATACACATTGATGACCAAATACATAAATAGTTTATTTCCTTTTATATTCCATTCTAAGATTACCTTCTGTTGATTGTAATAAGACCATCAGAGTCAACATATTAACTAATTTACTAATAGAGACGGCACTCAACGTTAATCCAACGCTCTTATTCTAATTTATAATGTTCGCCGGAGAAGTAGCCATCTTAGACCCAGTTTGAGCCAACTGTAAAATCGAGGGCGTTATACCAATGGGTGGCGCGTAGTGACGTTGAAATTTAAATGAAGTTGTTTTCAAATGGCATCAAGTGTACATTATTTTTTTATGCAAAATAAATACGCTAGGCAATTTAGAAGACTAAATATTAGGATTTTGAATTCTTAGTCACTGAATGGGTTGTTGTCAGGAGTTAAAATAAAAGTTATTTCATAAATACAATATTTATTTCTAAATTATCTAAGTCATACACAATATAAGCAATAATACAATAATACATATGCAATTTTTACAAAATAAATGCCAAGCAAGTAATCAAACAAACAGATTATTTTACTTTGTCATTGACTAAATATTGAAACCATGACTTTAGACAATTGTCCAAATAACTAATTTTATTACTTCTTTAATATTGCATCATTATTAAAATGACATTCCAGCTATCAACACCTGTCAAATTTCAGCCTATTATCAAAATTACTACTAAGGTACAATACAAATGAATATTATTGATAAGTTTTATAAATAAACAAACTTGCATCTGCACAAACAGTCCACAAAATGCTCTTTTGGCTTTCTTCAAAGTAGATGCCTGTTTTACCTCCTACCTAGTACAAGTGAACTGAAGGAAACAAATTACGTGATTCTACTTTAACTTCATTTTATCTCAAGCAGTTTTTGGACTTAGTAGGTTCACTATTATTTCGATATCCATATTTGTCCAAGAAGCATGGCTAGTTGTAATGGATCGTGGCTGAAAAATCAAAGGCTGACAATATATCCAGAATTACTCAACATTTAATACAGGTATTGGACAGTTTTTCAAGTACTAAAACAATGTTTCATATCTTTCCCAATCATGTTATGTGACAGATAACACTTACACAATTTCTGCCAAAACAATACCAACTAAATAAGCATATCATAATCAGATTGTACCCAACAGACATCTCAAGAACCATCAGAAATATGTATGAAAATAGCTAATTCTTTGGTAAAAATTCCAATGTTTTCAAGGAACTTATACATAGTCCACAAGACAGATAGTGGGCCAAAAAAAAACCTGAGATAAAAATTTACTGCTACAGAAACATACATGGTTATCCTTCCAAAAATACAATTTTTATTTATTAAATTGAATCCCAAGCTTCAATTTGGTATATGTCTACAAGCAAGTGGTCCTGCAGTTTGGATTTACTAAATTACTTACAGTAACTGGAAGTGCTACAGAATAGCACAGACTTTCTCGAAGTTAAGTTTTCTAATTTCCTTTGGTGTAGACCGGCTCTATGGTCTTTCCTCATCCTCTTGCCAGTTGGCAGCTATCGCCGCCCAAAATACATGTTTTTGCTATTTTCTCAACTCTTCGATTACCAAATAGTAGATTTTAATAGTATTAAAGAAGGCTAAAACCTTGTCTTAAATAGCAATTTCATTGAAAAATTTGAAGCATTTAAAAAATGGCGTTAAGCGATTACTATAAATGCGAAATTAGCTCTTTCTGGAATCTATTGAGTTTTTCGAAAAACCATTTGAAGTAATATGAAGAACTTCACCCACAAATTCAATAATATATCCATTGAAATGTGCATGTACACAGGCATAGAGATATTGAAAGAAAAAAATAACAAAAAACATTTGTACAATTTTAGGAAACCAAAGAATACTCAAAATGAACATTACACATCATATGAAACAATACCCATTACCACTATCCATTGAAATAGTTGAAAGAAAAGAAATTGAAGCCACCTTTGAAAATGACGTTTGAGCTATTCTGAAAATGAGTAATTTGAGCTCATTTGAACAAAAAAGTGTTGATTTTTCGAGAAAATTTATGACATTATTTAAAGCGCATGTACTCATAAACATAATACTGTGCGAAATCGCATCTAAGAAATATTACCGTCATGAAAGACAAGTCACAAGTACATTTCTGCAATTTTGAAAAAATAAAATACAATAAAATAAAAATACGGCAATATGGCATTTGTCATCGTATAGGAGTTCATTTAGCACCTAACCGTACAAAAATTAAAAAACAACAACATTGGAATACCGTTTCGAAAATCTTCTTTTTGTAATTTTTTACAATTGCAAATAGTTCTTCCACAATTGCACAAAAACTACTAAAATTTACAATAAAATCTTCAGACCTTAAATGAAGAACTATTTATGCACAACAAATTTAATTCGAAGGAAAAGACTCTATCTTCAATATTGCAATAGTAAGTTGCCGATAAAGCATACTTTACAATTTCTGAAAAATTCAGAGTTAATCCTGAAAATCGGACCTTTGCCACCTTTTCTAAGTATATTTAACTCTGTTCTCTTACAAAAATTAAAACAAAAAAGTGTTAATTTTTTGAGAGAAAATTTGAATCATTTCCAAGCAGCTTCATATAAGTTCCCCAAAAACTAGAAATGTTTAAAATTTTCAGCTTCTACTGAAAATATTGACGGTCAATTTCAATCCAATTTGAAAAAATTCTACGCATGGTTTAGGCGCTAGGTTTGTTCACATACTACAATTTTACTTCCAGTGTTCAAACATCAAGGTCCTAAGAGCAAAGTTCTGACTGCACCACGTGTTACGGGATTTTTTCTCTTCATTTAGCAACCAGCAAAGAACTCAGAAATGTAGTCACTACATGCAAGAACAGATCCTGCAAAAGAAATAAGGATGTTTAATTAAATTAAAAAAGAAAAAAGTTTTTTATTACACCATCTAGTTGCCAAAATAATAATAATAATAATAATAATAATAATAATAATAATAATAATAATAATAATAATAATAATAATAATAGAAACGTACGCCTTTCTTGTGGTAAGCCTTCTATAAATGACCTGATTGCTCCTCCGGCAACTCAGGACGCACATCCTTAAAAATTACTGGTTCTGCATTATGTGCTAGTCTGCCTGCTAGAAGTGAACATTTCCAGCGTGAAGTGCTCCATGCATAAATACCTGAACAGCGAAATTCCCAGGGCAAGATGCCAAGTTGGGTCCCCAATTGCCTTTGCCATTTATACACCTGTAATAAAATTAGTAATGTATTATTGAGCTATTATAGTTATATCAAAATTATCTCAATGTTATTATAGCTATTATAACTTATCAATTACATGATTATTAAAGCAACCAGTGCTTTCATAACTTTAATACATTGTATGTTCATAATAATTGTGAGTGTTTACAATAACCTGACATATAATTACATTATTTAAATTAATTTCATGTACTATTTAGTGACATTGTTAATTTACTATGTCACTAAATAGTACATGAAATAATTTTTATGGAACCATATAGCATTTCATAATGCTTACCTTTCCTCTGTTGGAAACCTGAAGAATTGCCGTCCCCTTCTTATGTTTTTGTTGTTTCGGCAATTGGGTACCCAACAACGCCTAAATTGGGACATTTCCAGTTTACAGCACAGAGCACTGTCTCAGAAACACACAAACGCAAAAACGTTCACAGAACATAGTACGTTTACGCACAAAGCACGTGAATAATTGCCGGGTGCGGCGGTAGATTTCATACACAGCACCTTTGCGCCCTTCGACGCTATTGGCCCCAACACGGGTCTAAGATGGTGGAATTCTGGAGATTCAAATACAAATTCAAATAAGAACAGACTGACCTATCTAGTGGCAAACCCATATAATTACTCTTTAACAATAATCTGTTTGATGTTAATGTTGGTTGGACAAAACTCTCTGAAAGAAAATAAATTTAAATTCATCTCAAAATCCGAATCTAAAAATCCGTCTTTATAATATATATATATATATATATATATATATATATATATATATCAAAATCCGTCTTTATATATATACACATATACATATACATATACATATAAACAGATTGTCCGGGCAGGATACGTCAAAAATTTGAAAATAAGCTTTTAACACAATTTTAAGCATATTTTGTCTGACAAATTACTTCGATATTCTGAATGGCTGGGACGCAATAAGTACTCAAACGTTGATTTTAAAAATGCTTTCTATGCTAAATTTGCATTGCAAAAGCACTCCAGAAACATGTAAATTGTTTATTATTTATAAAAGAAATGAATATACTTGTTCCGAAAGAAAACATCACCCGAGAAATACGAAAGCAGTCGAATTGTGTAAATTGGGCGCTTTCTTATTTCTGGGTTAACCCTCTTTTTAGCAAATATATTCATTTTCTTTTATAATAATAAACAATTTATGTTTCTGAATAATGGAAAGTTTGCGTACCAGCATTTTCAAATCAATTGCAGTACTTATTGCGACTTTCGCTTTCCATTCGGAAAATATCGGAAGTAATTTATTAGACAAAATATTATTAAAACTGTCTTAAGCTTATTTTCTTGTACTCGACACGTTTCATCCCCTGGACACCCTGTGCATATGTGTATTAATATACTCTCCAGAGTCATTATCTTTATCCATCTATAAATATTGTAAGATGGTACCATTCGAGAAAGTATATGTATGGAAGCAATGATGTAACCACGCCTCACCAGTAGTACTACTAAACACGATAGAGCATGATAGTAGTATTCAAATCAGTAGGACGATTATTAAATACTAGGATATATTAGGATGGAGAGAGCAAGTCCAAAGGACTGAGATTCGCCATTGTCAAAGACATATTTTAGTAAATTTCATTGGTGGTAGTAGCCCAGAAATCTTGGGGTAATCCTTAACGGATATGGGATAATTTATTGTTGTGGATGATTGTCTATACCTCGTTAACATATTTTATTATTATTATTATTATTATTATTATTATTATTATTATTATTATTATTATTATTATTATTACAGTACCGAGAAATGATAAACGCTATATTCGTTCATTATAATTAGCGCAAATCCAACTAGAATGAGAATTGTCAGAGGTGGGGAAACGAAGCGTGGAGCAAGCCTTAGCACGGAAAGGAGGCAATTGCAATACTCGAGGCGGCTTGTTGGCTAGGAATGTGGTGCGATGCGTGCGTTCCGCATCGAGATTGCGCGGATGAGCCAGAGAACTTCTCCGCGACCTCAGTAGTGCTGCGCAACGTCAATCACCTGGAAGAATTTCGAGGTCTAGAGGCAGGTTAACTAACATTTCAAAGAACATGTTTATATCGAAAGTAATTGACTGGGATGAGTGGAAGACAGCAGACAGCTGATGATTATTCTTTTCATTCAAATAGTCGGAAGTCGCTAAGAGTACATTATAAAACTAAAAAAATGATGTAATGATGGGTATTAATACACGAGTGTGATATTACGATAGAGCGAGTATCGTAAACTTCACACGCGTGTATTATTACCCATTACATTGAGCTTCATACGGTACTATTTCTACAACTTATAGTAACTTTTATAAGTAAAACTTTTACATTGAATCGTTTCGTGGCAGCTGACTTGCAGGATTCAGGTAAGGCCACCTAGCAGACATCTACCCTAACTTCCGTAGTTGGCTTTGGTTTACCAGTCCGCCTGCGAGGAAATACAAAAGTTGCGGCAATAATTCCTATGTCATCATTTTCGCTTTTTCTCTTATTTCTGAAGGTACCAACTCCTCCTCTGATTCACTAGACATTTCATACTAAAGAATTATTCATATTAAAGGACAAACGCACGGCAGCAACATATAACACCAATATCTTGCGTTTTGATCTCAACGTCAGTCGAATGTTCCTCTACCATGACCATTGCGCTAGTCAAATAGGAACAAAGTGAAATTACGTTCCAATTTATTTTATATAATATTCTACCTACATATTACGATTAATAAAAGAAATGAAAACTGATAAACATAATATAACATTAAATGCAATTTTAATGTACACAATCGAACAAAACGTTTTCTAAAACGATTCTCAAAGATTAATGAAGTCTCAGTACTTGCCTTGTAAGCTTCTCTGTGATTGGTCAAGAATCTGTATCATTATGCAACGAGTTGGAGACATCAATGGACAGAATTATTCAATAGGAGTAGAAAAAAATATTTACTAAGCCTCGTTTTGGTTTCGATGATAAAGATAGCACGCATATGATATTTTTTCTTATTCAGTCAGTGCCGGCAATACCCGGTAAAAGTGGTCAAGCATCCATCACCATGTTTGGTTACCGGGACTCGAACTATGCCCGCCTAAAAGCAATTTGCATTACGAAGTGTTCATTTAGACATGTATTTCCTACTTTCTCTAAAAGGCATCGTTCCATTTCATGCATCATTTCCAAAAGTATTTACCTTTTTATGAACCAGCAATTCTTTGTTTATACAAGGTTTAATGTCTAATATTTAACATTTAAATGAGTTGTAGGGGACGTCTGAGGGTGAAGTACAATTTGTGCACGTTTTCTTCAGCTCAAAAAGTGATACTCTCTCTGTTTTACCATTCTTACTTACCAGCATTATGACTAAAGATAGTAATGAGTTTTTTCTGCAACATTTGTTACAAAGAAATATTTATACTCGATTAATAGAACAGTTCCTTTTTGTAAGCGTTTCAGATTTTTATTTCATGTTACTTATAAGAATTTACGGATACAAAAAACGAGCAGCAAATACATTTGAAAGGAATATACCTGCGCATTAGGAAGCATGAGCCTCTGAGTTAGTATACGTTTGGTAGTACTATAAACGTCATTTATGTCACCGGGAGCGGTAGCTCAGTGCAACAACTGATGTCACTGCAGCACCTCTGACCGGGAGGTCCTAGGTTCGAGTCCTAACGGCGGCAGGATTTTCGACACTAGCTTTTCAGCCAGGTCGAATTCAGTCGCTGCCTAGAGGAGAATTCTAGCGGCCGGCTGCTCTGATCAGTAGTTTTCCGTGGTTTCTCCGATCAACATCTGGCGAATGCCGAAGCAGTACCCTACCAAACGAGCCACCGGACCGCGCACCGTCTGTCGTTCCTCTTCCTTGTCCTATCACCTTCCCTTACACATTTACACTAACGCTGCACTACACTACCATATTCGGAGACCGGTCGGGAGTTAAGAGCTTGTTCAGCACAGGAGCAGTGCCGCTGGTGGGAGAGTCTAGTTGAAACCCAGTAGCCGACGGTAGGTTGGCGCCGGATCTCGTCATCCAGCGGGGGAACATCACCGCCATCTCCCGAGAAAAAAAATACACTACAATCACGGGACTAATGACCAAAGCAGTTGACGCGCCCAGAAACACGAAAAAACCAAACCAATCCTATATGTCGGAACGTATCTGTAAGAAAACATGCCATCGAGGGCTGTCAGCTCGCAGCTTTCGAGAAGGTGGCTCGCTCTACAGGTAGGAGGGCATCTCTCAGAGGACAGCGTCCATTCCATGCTCCAGTCGGAGGGCATCTCAGAGATGACTAATGCTTTTCTTCACATTTCTAAATAAGATCTCCATCCAAAAATAAGAAGCTTGTGTACGCCATAGCGAACAGCACTACCGATCTTCTGCGCATGCGCAGAGCCACTACAAAATGCGAAACTTCAACAGCGCATTCGCGGAAGATCAACAGTGCTTTAACGTTTGAGGGTGCACAATCTCCCTAATGGGAAAATGTCATGAAGCGAAAATCGATGGTCTTTCGAAATACATACGAAGGATATCTGATTAAAAATGTTTTATCGC
Organism: Teleogryllus oceanicus; assembly: GCA_964035755.1. NCBI lineage: Eukaryota > Metazoa > Arthropoda > Insecta > Orthoptera > Gryllidae > Teleogryllus > Teleogryllus oceanicus. The sequence goes on from CAXIVR010000002.1 coordinate 6,605,931, forward strand.
ACTCATTCTTGTCGTTCTCTAGTTAAATTTATCCTGGCAATCCGACCTTCCACCCAGGTGGATGTTTTGAACGGTTTCACACCCAAAAATATTTAAGGGAGATTTCAATGTAAACATTATTTCTTTATGCATGGATCTCTGTATTAAAAATGAAAAAATTATTTCCTTGCATTGTATTTAGTTGTTTATTTCCGAAATTATACAATCAATCAATTTAAGTACTAAGGTAGGTCAATTTGGAATGTGATTTTCAAAATTAATGAAAATATATTATAAATTTTGTATTATCATAAAAATAATATTAAATATATTATAAAAATACTTTTTCGATATCAGGGGACCCCAAGAGTGTGTTTCCGTTGAAATTTTGAAAGCCATTTTCCGCAGCATTTCATAGCATTCTCTATACTACAAATCGCTGCAATGTGCATATTAACGCATTAGACATATTTTAAAGAAATCCATTCGAGTAAATTTTGAAAAAAAAATGATACATCAAAATTAACTTTAACTCGTTTTTATCAGCGCAAATTTGTTGCAAATTTATCACACTATTCGTTGCAAAAGTTTGAAAAAACAAATTTGTGTCATTTGAGAAAATTGCATTTTGAGCGTTATTCAAAATGCGGAAATTTCAGCTTATTTAACAAAACTATTGATTTTAAACATTATGAATTATTTAAAACACATGTAGTCATAAATATAATGAACGAATTACTGCTAATATAAATGTAAGGATGTGAGAGAAGTCAGTCCAGTAAATTTTAGTACTTTTGGAAAAACAAACAAACAAAAGAATAGAGCAGCTTGTAGCGTTGGTGCCATCTTACAGAGTGTATTAATTATTGTCTATCCTATCAAAAGTTTAAACGAAAATTTGGACCAGTTTAGAAAATCTTGATTCTTTTACTTTTTTTAAGTGCCATGCAGGCAATATTGCTCGAAAACTTCTAAAATTTTAAAAAAGGTTCATGATCTTTATTGAAATAACTGTTTTAAGTACAAAAAATTTCATTTGATTATCAATTACAACCCTGTCCTTAATTTTGTAGTGGTAGGATGACTTCGAAAAACAATCAATCTTTTGAAATTTTCAAAAATTCAGAGTTAACAGAGATAATCGGACCTAGGCCACCTTCATCGGTGTATTTTACGCTATTCTTATAAGATGTTTAAAGAATACATTTGGAGCTATTTTTCAGAAAATTTTGAAAATGTCCGGGAGCTTCATGTAAAGTTGCCCCAAATTTTAAAGAATATTTTGCAAAATTTCAAAGCATCAACTAGAGCCGGATGGATAGCGGTTTCTTCAATTTTGAACAAATCCTACGCATCGTTCAGGCGCTGGTAGTGTTCACAGACGCAGGGACAGACAGACAGACAGACCGGTAGAAGGACCAACGGATGTTTTGAAAAAAAAAAAAAAAAAAACACTTCTTCAGTATCAGGGGATACCAAAACGTGTATATCCGTTGAAATCTCCAAATAGATTTTCCGCAGAATTATGTAACTTTCTGTACGCTACGTACATTACTCCGTATATAGTACGTATACGAGAAAGTATAAACAGGAAAAACGAGAAAAAAATGAGGTCGACAGGGGAGAATACCGAGTCCACTTCATCAACAGCATGCAACAGCGACTACGACGGACGTCAACGAAACCTGTTTGGGAGCAGGACAGCGGGTCGATGCCTGGTCGAGGTCGGTGCTTCTCCTAAGAAAGTAACCCCGAACAAAGTTTTTATGCTAAGCATTCACTCGAATAAGTAATTTTCAATTGAAGTAAATTATATAGTATATCTCACAACCAAACGGTGTGTACTTTGTGTCACCCTGCACAAAGCACTACCAAATTTCCCAGTTCTATTGCCATCAGAAGAGGTTATGAGTAACAATTCAGAGAAAAGAGTAGGGACAAATATCTACTCTAAAAGAATTCGAATATGAAGTTTGCATCGAGGCGTTACGAGAAATTTGCGATCTATCTTGGCGTACCCCAATCAGATCAATTAAAGATTTTTTTTCTTAATTGCTTAGCCTATTTAGAAAACTATTTGAATCCGTGTGAACTATTTGAACAGACGGACCGACGGACGGGCCGACGGACGGACCGACGGACGGACCGACGGACGGACCGACGGACGGGCCGACGGACGGACCGACGGACGGGCCGACGGACGGACCGACGGACGGGCCGACGGACGGACCGACGGACGGACGGGCCGACGGACGGACGGGCCGACAGACGGACGGGCCGACGGACGGACGGACCGACAGACGGACAGGCCGACGGACGGACGGACCGACAGACAGACCGACAGACGGACCGACGGACGGACCGACAGACAGACCGACGGACGGACCGACGGACGGACCGACGGACGGACCGACGGACGGACGGCGGACCGACGGACAGACCGACGGACAGACGGACCGACAGACGGACGCGACGGACGGACGGACGGACGGACGGACGGACCGACAGACAGACAGACAGACAGAGAGACAGACAGACGGACCGCGGACGGACGGACGGACGGACCGACGGACGGACCGGCGGACGGACCGACCGACGGACCGACGGACGGACATTTTGCTCCCATTCGGTTTCTCGATAGCGGAGTCTGCAAACATAGATTCTGGCGCTGCGTATTTAGGATTGTTTTCTTGGTTAAATAACTGGATCAATCCAGTTTTCTTTATCAGAGACCATATTTTCACAACAGTTGGCCTTGGTAATACCAAGTCCACAAAAATCATTCAAAACGTAGGTACCGGTTGAGGAAAAAGTCCGAAAGTTATTTCTCAGCGGTTCTATAGGTTGTTGGGTGGTGCTGACTAGGAATTTGTGATTTACTATCTCGAGAAATGTGGGCTCGTGAAAACAAATTAAAAATAAAAACAATTTTTTTTTCTGTTCTTCGCTTTTATATTAACTACTACGTGCTTCGTCAAAATAAAACCTCAAATACAAAATTGAAGTACACAAAATTCTCTGACAAGTGTGTGTTAGGTGGGAATTTTCAAAGGGTGGAAAATCCTCTTGCTTCATGCCACTAACCCTGGGTATTTTCCCTGCAAGTTATATGTTAAGTAGCCAACATCCTTCACTTCTCTAGTATTAAGATCCCATTTTCACTTTTTGCCGGAAACGTTTCAAGGAATCCTCCTACAGATAGATGGCGTTGCTTCAAGGTGTCTACATTTACAGCTCTGTAGGTAGCGTTGCGTCAAGCAATGGATAAATATTTCTAATATCATAGTTATTGTGTCCCCCGCGGCATACATTTTTTTTAAATTCAATACTGCTAATTTACAATATGTTCATTTGAAACAATTAGTAAATGGTATACAAGTCATAAGTAACTATTACGTGAATCTAACGGGTAAATCTAGACTATGTTCATGCTTTAGTCTGTACACATCTTCACTGTTGTCCAACATGTTCACTGATTGTTGGTTTGGGTGGTAGTCTCGTCTGATTCCTCTAATCAATCTCGTCTGATTCCTCTTACTTCTCTCGATGATAGTCTTCGCCATAGTTGAGATGTTCAAGTCTCTATACAAATTATTGTTGGTTACGAACAACGGAGAGTTGCATAAATATCTCAAGGTTTTTGTTTCAAATCTTCTCAGGATCTCCAAATTTGACTGGCTGGCTGTACCCCACGGTTCTATGCTGTATGTTCATGTTGGTTTGATTATTGCTTTGCACAGTAATATTTTGTTGTATAAGGAGAGCGTAGATCTCCGATTAAGTTGCCATGATAATTTCCTTACTTTCATTTGTGATTCTTTCCTCTTTTTTATGATACGCGGCATACATGATTGTACAATATATCACCGCATTATGCTCTATTTCTTTTTATCCTAAAACTTCTTCTAGAAATATATGTAAACTTATCGGATGTTACTTTTTCCTTTCATACCTAGAATTTTCTCTTCTGTTTTTTGTTTCTTTTACATCCTAGTTAGTTACATAAAAACATATGGTTGATAACGTTTACATGCACAAATTGCTTGGAAAAACCTTATTCTCTCTCTGCTCTAGTTTCCGTCATATTTTTGTTATCTATGGGTGGGATATACAAATAGCCCGTAAATGTGATTCTACTATTAACTTAGTGTTAATATTTTAACGATGCAGATAATTATTTCGTCACAGATTACTAGTATGGTGGTGTAAAACTAGAGCCCTGCCGCGAATTTTCCGAATCATTTAATGTTTTTGTTCACATAATTATAAATCACAGACTATTATTTTACATTAATATCTCTATAGTACACTCTAATTTTAAGCAAATATTTTCAATTACTTGTTCCATATATTTCGAAGTATTGATTTTCAACTTTCTCGTATACGTATATGTTCGTATACGGAGTAATATACGTAGTATAAAGTTGTAAATGCTGCGGCAAAAACAGCGATTTTCGGCAGAAAAACATGTATTGAACAGCACTAGCACCTAAACTACGAGTAGGAATATTTCCAAACTAAATACTCGCCGGTCGATCTGACCCTACTCGAAGCTCTGCGATTTTTTAATAACATTTTTTAATTTTTCGGAGTACTTTTTATAAAGCCCTTAGGACTTTTCAAAACATTGCTCTAAATTTTTTCTTTAAATTTCTGGTAGGAATATTGGAAAATAGAGTTATAAAGATGGAATAGGTCTGATTTTTCCCAATTCTGGATTTTCTAAAAGTTGAATTCAATTTTTTAATTTTTTTTTCTCAAATAAAATTTGGTCTCCATAATTAATTCTTCATTAATTTCATGTACATTTTTTGAAAATTTTAATACTTTACGAGAAATTTCGATCGAAATATAGGCAACGTTAAAAAAATTTTAAACACAATATTTTCTCAAAAATTGCTCCGAATTTTTCCTTCAAACTTTTGTAGGAAAAGTGCTAAATGTACTGTATAAGATATAAATCCCATTTTTTGCATTAGTTTGATTTTTCCAAAATTACACAAATCAGATTTTTTAATAGCTCTCCCTTGTTTAAATTATTTTACATTACAGATGTATTTCATTGTTGTATACGTTTGTTAACACATATACTTCAAAGTACCTCTAATGATGGTTTTTGAAAACTCCATTAATTTTTTAGTATATGGGAATTAAAAATGACGAATTTTCGGAAACGTCTGAACCATGTTTTCTGAAAAAACTATGCAAAATTTCCTCCCGAAAATCACCATCGATATTCCGAAAGCCTGATTTAATCAAGATATATGAGGGCCGAAAACACAAACAAATACAGAAAAATTTAGGTGTTTTCTAATCACAGACAGAATACAAATTGCATAAAAACGAAAAGTTAACCATCGCATTAATTAAAAAGTTCCCTACAATTTTTCTCACAAACCCTTTTATTAAATTTGAGTAAATATTACCAAAAATGTGAATTGTGTGTATTCGCTCGCTCAATAATTTGCAGGATGATTACATTGAACGATTACTACGACGTAAATGTTATTATACAATGTGTTTCTTTTGACAAGGTAGAACAAGGCAGCCATTGAATATTCATCAGAGTAATATTGAATAAATGAAGGGGTCACCAGCAAATGGTGCTAACCGACGTCGCCGAAAGTTACATTTCAATGTAGAACGGTTGTATGCGAGGGAATTATATCGCTGTTGGATTGTTGTGAGCATACACTTACTACAAAGCATTACTTTCGATATTCGAAAGTTGGCATTAGAAGGTGCTATCTGCATAGAAATGGCGGACAAGGCGCTCACGCCACCCATAACGAACATTTTAAAACTCCTGAATAAAGGTAAAAAAATAGTAAGTAAATTTTGATGATGGGCAAAGGGTGAAGAGTACGACGTTCAAAGATGCTGTAAAATAGTTTAAAAATTACAAGGGGGACGCATCTCAAGCGAAAACACCTTCGAATACGGCAAATAGCAAAAGGTTGTATCTGCCATGGGTACTGAACATCAGTGGCGGATTTAAGGGGGGGTGCCAAGGCCTAGAGTTTTCATTAGTAACCTTCTTTTATTTGACAAAATTGATTTAAATATTTATTTATGGAACCTGGAATGAAATGTATTATGTAATGATTTAAACAATCGTATTGTACAGTAACATATATACGCCACAAAAACAATATACAATAGAACAGATTTTTTATTACTTAACTATGATGACTCCCTCCAAAATAATCGGATGGATCCGCCCCTGCACACCGAGAGCATTAAACCAAACTAGTGAGCACGATACAAGTATGTCCCTCGTGCTTAAGTTGCTTTGAATTGGCATCCATTATGTTGACACGTTAGTGCGAATTGCTTGATTTATATACAGTGTTAACAATAGATGTAATTATATATTCAAGTACTTCCAAATTCATTGTATAAGCCAATACAGATATTAATTTATTTACTGTGTCTGTCAGACGTCAAAAGGTGCCAACTGACCCATATAGCACCTTCTGTCATTAGATTGTTCCTAAAATAACCAATATGCTGTAATAGCCTTCTTCAAACGTATATGTTGATGCTGTACTCACAATGAGGCCAAGAGCGACTTGGATGCAAAACAAGTCCAGAATTATCAATATTTTGATAATTAAAGTATTTTGTGGTTCCAGTAAAATTAGGTTTTTGTCAATACCTTTTGCTGATGACCCTTTAAATAATACAGTGTGGTATACCATCGTAGTGTACTGCTTACGGAGTGGTTGTATTACAAATGCATTTTTTGGAATCATTTTATTACTGAAATTGCTCGTGTGGTGTTTCTGGTTGCGAAAGACACACCCATTATTTCTTACATTTTCACACTATCCGCGCACGTTTTCTTCAGCCCTCATTTCACAAGATACGAGAGGAGTGGGGGAGGGGTGATATTTTGGTCGACAGTGGACTACGATATAAATTATTTAGCTCGTTTTTCAATGCAAAATATATGGAAATGACACACAAGTAAGCATTTATGGATATCAGATTATGACAAAATCGTTGCTTGATATAATTTATTATGAATTCATTTAATGTTAAGTAAAGGAGAAGAAGAAAGGTATTCCGGTCTCAAGAAAACGTGCGCGTATAATACCTTTGTCAGCATTTATTATCAAGAAACCGTAAAGGTAAATAGTTGGGAAATGTAAGTGAACGCTCACAGTGAATGATAAAGCTATATTTTTCGTTCTCATTTTTAGTCGTTTGTAGTTAAATTCATGATTGATGAAAGTGTTGCTTTCAGTAATCCACATCATACAATTTCTCACTATCGAGTTATCATCCAGTAACTCACAATTATGTAAGAAAATATCCTGACGAACTTAATTGGACATTTTACAAGGAGATACGGAGAATTGGATTAAGTCGTATGAAGTCGTATGTAATGATTAAATCGTATTGGCTTTAGCCAATTTTGAATATTTTGTGTCAAAATATAAACATTTCATATATGAACTTCTGCTTCTTTGCTATCAAGGAAAGTAAACAATGTTCTTTGTATTAAATTATAAGATACTGACTACACCTCCATTAATATACATTCATTTTAAAATGAACAGTACACTGAATGAACGGTTTTTAACGAACCTAAGTGTCTCTTCAGAAACTATTCCTTGGATTTTTAGGTATCAGGGTACCAAATATTTGAAATGTGAAGTATTTGTTTGAAGGAAATTGGGCAATTTAGTAAGCCACATCGTTTCTTTATTCTAATCTGTTCTAAGAAGATGATCTTCGGATAAGATCATGTTCCTTTCTCTACAAAATCGAGTAATTGTTGCGTAATTTATGTTTAAAATAAAGGCAATTTATAATTTTTGATATTTTATGACACAATTATTTGAAAAGATATAGTAGTTTTCGCAAAATATATCCTTGAAGTAAAGGCATTTTAAATTTTTGCTTAAATCCAAAAATGCTTCCTTTCGATTTTTTTCTCAGATAGAGCAAAAGACGCTTAAAAACTGCACGGGTATCATTTTCGTTGTACTGTCTGAATTTTCTAAAACTACAAAAGTTAGAAATAATGCGCAAAATATGTGTTGTTGTAGCATCACAAGTTCTATTCTGCTACTAGGAGACCACAAATTGTGGAAATGCAAAAAAAAAAAATTTTTTTTTGGACGCCGGTAGGCAGAAACAGGATAGAGGGTGAGAACAAAATCGAAAAGCAAGCCCACACAAAACACATTGAGAGCTAGTATGAAGGTGTGCCATTCTGCATGCCTCTAGTTCGATGACCTTAAACTCTAATTTTATTATCGTTATTTACGATATTGCTATACCATTGCATCATCGTTATACGAACCGATATCACCGGTAACGAAAGAAAGACTAGAAGATTTCGAGTACTGTAAAGACATTCTAGCAAAGGACACAAACATCTGAATGATCAACAAAGCAACAAGACATTCCTGTCTATTGTTTATCACAGTCCTAGAGGAAGGAAGGCGCGGGTTGGCCGGCAAGGTCGAGGCGATGCGGGACGAGGGCAGTGGCGGGGGCGAGGGCGGGGGCGTGCCGCCGGTGGCGTCGCCCGAGCGTGGAGGGCGGTGCAGGTAGGACTCGGTACGCAGTCCGCCGAGCAGCGCCCGTCGCGGCGGACCTGCCACCTTCGCCACCGTCGCCATCACTTTCACTCCGGTGAGTGCTCGCCTTCGAGGCGCCCCACATAATGAATCCCGCTGTCATTTGCTAGTCCCTTTACTGGCACAAAGGCCCGGCAACCCTTAATACATGGACAAAATCATTTACATTCAAGATTTAGAAGATCCCTTTTTTGAGACAGTAATAAAATAAATGAAAATTACATTTTCAAAACACTCAACATATGTATATGAGAAGATTGCATTGGAAATTATTTTTCCGTAACACAATGTTTTGGTCACAATATTTCGGTTACTACCTGTTACTTGTTACATTGTTACCAAAACATTATGTTCTGGAAAAATAATTTCAATTCAACTGTCACACAAATATGTTGATCTTTTTAATCACAGTACTGCTTCTTTATTACAATAAAAACTGTTTAAAATAAAGAAGTCTTGTTTATTTTAAGGTAAAGTAAAACTTTTCAAGGAGAGTATGCACTTAAAAAGAAGGACAACGTTATTTAAATGAATTTTATACTAAATTTAATTAAATAAATGTTCAGCTCTGTTTCCAATTTTTTGCTTATATTCCTACAATTATACGCAACTTTTTCCATAAAAATTTGCATCCCTCAACATTTATTAGAATTATTATATTTCCTTCCCTCTGCCGTTATTTTCACTATTTAATTATTCAAAATAATGTTGATTTTTACTTACAAAACAATATTTTGAGTTTCCATTTATGGGCAGATTCACCTGTCCTTCGAAAGATATAGTTAAATTAATAAGAAAAATACCCATATGTATTTACATTAGGTTCAATGGATATTAAAGCCTAAAATAACATTTCTGCATTAAATATTTACTTCTCTTAAGACTTCAGTTCTTTACTCACCCCATATTATAGTCAGAGAGAAAAAAAGTATTGAAATCACCCCTACATTACGATCTCGAATTTTATGTCGTAAAATGTGTTTTAAGATCCTTTTCAACTGTAACTTCGTACACACGTCAGAATTAAAATTTATTAGTTTTGTTTCAAAGATGGTTAAATTTATTTGTAGGCAGGAGACTATTGAAATTTGAAATGATTGCAATATTCTATTTTCGAATGTCATTCACCTCCCATATGAAAGTAAGAAATTTCCTTCTCAATGCAATTTATCCCTGAACTTCATATCTTTGAATGATACCATGCACGTTTTTTACAGTAATTAGGGTTAGTTGTTGAGAAATAACACTTCGCGAAGGTTAAGGTTTCGGTATGCCGCACATTTACCTGGTTTAAATTATGCAGAACTATTACGATAAAAATTAAGAAAAAATGAAGAGATAAAAAAGTTTAATGTACGTTCTTTCATTTTGAAGAATACAGACAACTCTACTTCTACAGTTAGATACGAAGTTTTGCCACTTATGATTTGAATAAGTAAATAATTATTGATGTAATACAATAAAAAACTTTAAAAACAAAAGACTCTGAAATACAAATTCTTTGCATTTAAGTGTTTCTTGAAAGCAAAGAGAAAACATGAATTACAAATTCGCGCATTCGATTGTTTTTCGATTCAAATTCGAGTTATAGTTCATTTTCAAAATGAAATTTTTGACCACCATGTGTGTTCTCAGACCAGTGTGCGGCATTGTATTACAATTATCAGCGAGCCGCATTACTTAGAGAATATATTTGCTAACTATTATATCTGGTATTTTTACTCATTGCATCAGTGTAGTTGGAGGTTTTGCAGCTGAGGTTGTAAAGTCCCCGCCTCCTTAGCAAAGACCGACGACATTATGGACCTTTCCAGAGCAGAATGGAGTTCGTCTTGATAATGATAATGATAATGAAAAATGCTGTCGTCCCTGCAACAGACTTGAGGTGTTCAACAGTATAGACGTATGTGAGACAGTTTCATCACCATCGTTCACGTGGTTAAACGACAGTGTTTCACGGCGTCCTTTAAACGTGTTTATTGATAATGTTTAGTTATACGATCAAGAACAACCGCTTCAGAAGAGATTATAGTATTGTCTGCTTCTTCTTCAATGATTTCTTGTTTTCGTCTCGTTTGATCGTCGAAAACGCTCAATTGCTTTCTCGGCCGGCGTCGACAGTCTTGAGCAAAACCTGATTTGGGACGAAGTTGAAAGAATCCCCAGATGAATTGATTATTCAGTGAATATGACGAAACCGTTTGAAAGTTAGCCCGTTCTACTTACCTTTCACTGGAAACGGCTAAAGAAAAATGTAAACTAGTTTTCCCATCAAACGTATATGTTGCCTTATAACTAAAATTTTACAAGTTAGATATTCCAGTGGATCTAGGAAGGAGGGGACAAATGGGGCTTCTCTCTCCCCAAAGCTGATAAAACGTATTCACATGTCAAATTTCTGCAAATTTTACGTAGTATAGAGAGTCATTCCATATCTCATTAATACACGTTATGAAAAACTATAATTCAGTAAATAAAATGAATTAAAAATTCTTCATAAACGACATTTAGTTCACAACAAGATTCAGTCGCAAACAGCTAGCCCATAGCGAAAAATTCTGGTAGCGCCCCTGTAAGCTCTTAATAATATTGCAATGATGAGCATGCCTGGCATAAAAGGATGTTTACTTCACTTATTAGAAATTACAATGAAAACCTATTATTTTTGTTTTTAATATTAATATTAAAATATTCATTTAATTTGTATATTTGCTAATGATATAATTTTCTTTCAACTGTACATTGCCGAGTTTATTTAATTATATCTTGAAAACATCGTAGTATTAAACTATTGGGAATCAATTCAAGAGCTTATATTGTCAAGAAAGTTTATAATCGTAGGAAAACTTATTCGTTTATCTCAGTATTTAAAATTACAGGCATTTGCGGGCTATAATTTAAAACAAACCGATTTCAAACTTAACCATTAACAAGACAGGATTGTCATTTTTTATAATATTCCCTTTACGGCAGAACTAAGTAAAAAGAGTGTCTAAGTAAAACTAAGTAAAAAATGTAAAATTAGTCAAGAGTGCTGACTAGATGCCTATCTTGTCATGTTTTTCTTAAAATTAATGCTTGTATTTTTAAGATCTGAAACGTAATCTAGGAGTATTGTCAGTGTTAGAGTAGTGTTGACTCTATCTTTCACCGGTTATGACCACATAATAATAAATTATCAACCACATGGGTCGTAAAGTGAAGAAAGCAACTGATGAAGGGAGGAGGGGCTCATAATTCTTCTTTACCGCTATCTCAAATATCCACTATCCAAGTAATTATCGACAGATTTGGAGAGAGAAACATCCGTGAAAAATGTCAATGAGAGTGATTGTTCTTCTATTTAAACGATTAGATGACGAAACTAATTTCAAAAATTTGGCAAATAACTGAATAAGTTGCCCTGAAAAATAAGTTTCGATTTAGAAACTAATTTCAAACTTAATATCAGACCGTCCACCATTTAAAATGTTTGTGCAGTCATGAATATCACCGAACAAATGCCAGAAGCAATCATTCTTTGATCAAGTAAATAGGCGAAAAAATGTTGAATATGTGGATCATGATAATTCTTGTTCTATACGAAAAGTTTTATTTACTTATGAACGAAATTACACGACACTGTAGGTCAATATGAATATAAAAGAAGGAAAGAACTGGAACCAGAAAATATAGAATTGACTTATGTTTTTATGCAAGATAACTATACGCTGCACACAAATCTTACTTATAAAGTTATATTCTAATGTTTTATACAATATTCCAATATGCATTATACTTCTCCACAGCTCTCACATATCAAATTCATTACTCATGGAGATACATTAGTAATCACTCTAGAAACAAGATTTCTTCAATAAAATCTCTTATGTATGAAACAAATGGAGAAATATGGGCTGAAAAACACCACCCAACTTGTTTATTCTATGCTCTAACTTGAACGGGGACTGACCGACTTTCTCAAACTGCGTGATTTTGAGATTTTCACAAACAACTTATAAGATGACATAAACCCCATTTTTTAAATCAAAAATACTATATATATATATATATATATATATATATATATATGTGTGTGTGTGTGTGTGTGTGTGTGTGTGTGTGTGTGTGTGTGTGTGTGTGTGTGTGTGTGTGTGTGTGTGTGTGTGTGTGTGTGTGTGTGTGTGTGTGTGTGTGTGTGTGTGTGTGTGTGTGTGTGTGTGTGTGTGTGTGTGTGTGTGTGTGTGTGTGTGTGTGTGTGTGTGTGTGTGTGTGTAGTGTGGTATTGTGTGTGTGTGTGTGTGTGTGTGTGTGTGTGTGTGTGTGTGTGTGTGTGTGTGTGTGTGTGTGTGTGTGTGTGTGTGTGTGTGTGTGTGTGTGTGTGTGTGTGTGTGTGTGTGTGTGTGTGTGTGTGTGTGTGTGTGTGTAAATACATGTGTGAGAATTTTCCAATGTTCTTAATTTCGGAGACACACATAAATAACATGTGAAATTTAAAAATTCTTCTCTTGCTTATTTAACATTCTCAACGGTGATTTGTGTTTATTCTAAAGTCTTATATTTTTAATGAAGGTAATATTAAATCGGACACAAATATTCTGGGTAAGGTTTGACCCACCATCATCTAAACGCAGCGCGTAAGATCGCCACCGACTCAATAAATAGCCTTTGTATCACAGATGTTCACACCAGTTGTTATGAATTAAAATCATAAATTCGAATAAGACGTTTTATGATCGTACGCTGGTGTAGAACTTACGTGTGGAGGTCTGGCTTGTGTGGCAACTCGTTTTGGAGCCTCACATGTGTATTACAATGCCCGACAATATTTATTATTATTATTATTATTATTATTATTATTATTATTATTATTAGCGATTGGCCATTTCTGACCACGCTACGCGTTCGCTTCCGAAGTTCAGTCATATTTATCCTGGAGAGGGATTAACGTGTGTAATTATGGAGATCAGCTTTTGGCTTTATTCCTTCACACGACAAGGTTCTGACGTCTTGAATTATGAATTATGTGACAGGATGATGTGAAGGGACAATCAGAAATAAACCATGACTAATCAGTTCTCGGACCTGCAGCCTCCTCGGCGCAGACTACGACTGCCGCCACTGCCTGCGCCATGGGGCCGGCTTCTTCTTCTCCTTCTTCTTCTTCACCTTCTTCTTCTTCTTCTTCTTCATCATCATCATCATCATCATCATTATTATTATTATTTACTATTATTATTACTATTATTATTAGCCCATTACATCCCATAAAGGGCAAAGGTCTCCTGAGTTACAGGAAAAAGAATAACCATTTCCTGCTAAGGGATGGTTCGATTGGCGAATTAATATTCACACAACACAATTCTTAGTCACAATTCACAAATCTTTCTCCAAGTGGTTCGGCGTGATCCAACAATTTTCTCATTCGTTCTTCTTGCATTCTTGTCTTGTGTTCTTAATCATCTTGTATTCCTCTGTCTTCTTCGGTCATGCATTTTTCTTGCGGATTTAGCGTTTTCTAAATGGTTCAGTTTTGAGCTAACTGTGTTCAAATGTTACATGATGCCTTTTTTATTTCATCTCACTACCTTGTCCTTGGCCTTCCTCTGTTCCTCCTACCTATTCTTGGACACATACTCTTATTGTTTCAAGTGACCATCTGTCCTGGTGCAATCTCATAACATGTCCGGTCCCACGCCATTTCGTTACGCTTGTTTGGCTCACTGCACCTGTTATTTTCTTTCTTTTCCTAACTCAATATTAAATTTTTTAATGTTATATGTAGAATTTTGCGCTCCATTTCTCTTTCAGATCTTAGAACGATTTTGTTAGTCTCCGATTATGACTAAGTTTGTTTTCCATAAGTAAGGACTGGTAGCACACATGTATCCTTATTCTTATTCTTTACTGTGATATTTATTTTTGTTAAAGAATAAAGGGTAAAAACTTCAAAAATCAAACTTTGTATTTAATAATTTTATTTATAAATATCAAATATTATTTAAAGTATCTTTGTCAGTATAAAAATGTCAGTATTTTGTCAATGCCAAAATATTCAAAGTATCATTCGTAAGAAGAAAAGTAATATTCTCAGTAAGTCCCTGACTTCTCAGTCAATAATATACCAAAGAAGTTAAATTGTGAAGCGGAAACATGCAAGATATATTCAGGCCACGATGACCTTCAAAGAAGTTCCTCACAGTCCGTTATTCACGCTTCGTTTATCGTTTAGCTTCGAGAGATTCAGGATTTCACTAAGACAAAGCTCCAGCACAGGAATTTACGAGAGAGAACTCTTTCCTCGTTGTGCAGGTAACACCGAGTTTGCCAAGAAGGGAAGTGTACCTACATTCTAGTTGACGTCTGTATCTTAACCTCAAATTGATAAATATTTGTATAGAAGGACCGTCAGTTTAGGTCAAGGGTTCAAAACAAACTTAATCATTTTCCATCGTTTCGCCTATGTATTTAACCTTCAAAAGTGTAGTTATAAACTAGTGGTGTTACAACACCTTATTTCTAGCATTATTTTTAACTTTTGCAATTTTCGAAAATTCAGGTAGTTGAACGTAAATAAGACATGCGCCAATTTTTAAGCGTTCTTCATTCTATACAAGGAAAAAGTTTAAAGAAAAAATTTGACGACGTTTTTGAGAAAAACCTGTTTTTAAAATTGTTTGCATTTTCAAACAAAATAACGGAAAAACTACTCATATTTTGAAAAAGTGTGTACAAGACCTCACTTCAAGATCTAATTTTGAAGAACATATTTTAAAAGAAATATGTCCATCTTCATTTCTGTAGTTGTCGCATGATGCCAAAAATATACTTTTGAAGTAGTAATGCAACAAAAATCGGACCTGCACCGTTTTTATCAGCGAACTTTGTTCAATCTAGTGAAAAGGAGAGAACAAATAAAATTTTTCATAATCTTTGGGGATTAATGTAATGTGCCCCAATAAACAAAATATCCGTTATCAATTCAGAGATTTACAAAGGGAGAAAAATCATTTTTGCTGAAAATCCTGTCTACTGCTTTAAGCGCCAGTATTATTTACAAATGAATGGACAGACAGACTTTTTTAAGTAAACCAATATTTCTCTGTCAAGGACCGACAATATATGGATTCTGAATACATAACATGCTAGAGGAAGTAATTTACTAAATAAGGGTACAAGAATTATCCCCGTTTTCGGAATGAGAGATGTACAAAACGATTTTTTCGTAACCATAATTTTTTCTATACTACGTAAGAAGTATAGTAAAAGTAAGACTATTTTAGTTACCATTCTAATCCTTTTTTCAATTAATATTTCAAATTCACCCCGATAGCTATTGTCTTTGGGATCCGCTGTATTTGAATTCTTGGGGATGCACATATCATTTTGACTTAGAGGGTAATATAATGACAAAGTGCAATTTTCACTATTACAATTACACTTGTTTAAGTTCATTTAACTCCTTAATAATCACGAGCCACTGCTGTAATTTCAATCTTTTGTTTAAATATTTTTACTCAGATAGAGCAAAGTGTACTTAAAAATGGCACAGGTCTCATTTTCGTTGGTCTCTGAACTTGAAAATTGCAAAAGTTACAAATAATGCGATTAAGGATGTGCTATTATAGCACCACTAGATTTTATTTGAATTCCTTGAGTGGATAGACCTAAATAATTTAAGAATATGACATTAACATTATTTTGATGTAATATTCTATTTCAAAAATGTCTTAAATGAATGTTCAAGAGGCATTATTACGCAAACGTAACAAGTAATGCAAGAAAGTGCTGTTGTAGCGTCACTAGTTTCTCGTAAAGCCAACGGTAAATAGGTGCTTGAAGTTACATAGTACTGAAGATGAAAAATGATCAAAATTACATTAGACGAGCTACCGAGTGCATTGATCACAAGAAATATTTACCATGATGTTAATTTAAAAAAAATGGAAAGTAGAAAGCCGCTTCCTCTGTAAAAAATGCAACTAATTTCGACATTGATAATTCTGAACTTTAATTTACTTCTAAAATATTTTACTTTAAAATACTAATGTTGTTCTCTAAATATTTCTATTTATTCATAGTATTTATAAATATCAAGAATGTAGAAAATGGAACATTATGTTTAGTCAAAAAAATAGATATTGTTTCGTTCCTTCCATACAAGTAAGTGAACATTTTTTAAAAATCAATGTTTTCCGTATTATTTTTCATCAAAATGTTAGGGGTAAGCAAATCATGTTACTATATTTAATATAATAAATGAGTGATTCTCTTCTACTGGCAGAATAACATGTTTTTCCTACAATAAATCGGTCAAAATTATTTAGAATTGTTGTATCTGATAATTTTGTTTGTCATTAGCGCTATGGCCAACTATGGTTCTCGAAAAAATTCTTTAGTTTAGATCTTGTTTTTTTGTGAACTATACTAATACAAACAGAAAATGTAAAACAGTTAAGTAGTTATTTTGTGTGATTTACCTTTTACTAGAAAGCCTTATTAAGCATAATTATGTACTAAACAAAATTTTCACGAAAAAGTTTAGGTAGCATCAAAATTTCTTCTTAACGTATATTGCTTGGCATCACTTTCTAAGTATAAAACCAAATTTATATTTTTTCCGTCCCAAAGCAAAACCCAGGATTGAATAATGGAGTGACTTGTAATGTAAGGGCCTCAACATGAAGACTGCCGCTCCGGGGACCTGGCAAGAGTTAGGCCGACCCTGGCCTGCTGAACTCTTAGTCTTACATACTGCCCTGGTAGAACCATTTGAATTCTTAATCACACATCAATCGTTACGCAAGAAGTAATGTGACGTCAAACACGTTAAATATGGCTTTCGTTCCAAAGACTTCAAAGTGCTTTACGCGAGCATTGGGCAAGACGCGGCGACGTAGGACAAGCCGTAGTTAGGCCGCGATAGAGCGACCGCGTTACCATCAAGGGCAGTTGACAAATATCTTATCGCTGCCTGAGGCGAAGCCAGTGACGACGAACGGCGTACTCGTAAAGTACGTACGTAGCTATGATAAGTGCCGCTCGATAAGAAAGGGGCGGGTTCTTTTTCCAAGCAAGGGAAAAATGACGAACACTTCGTCAGGAGCCTCGAAGGTCGCAATGCCGACATCTTGACCTCCCTTCCCTTCCGGCGAGAGGGCTTGCCCTTCCGGCCCGCCCTCGAATCCCTGTCAGCCTGTGCCACCGGAAGACCACGGCCGCAGGGGGAACGTTTCTTTCCCTTTTACTTTCACGGCACAACTCGTACCCGTTAAACACTGACATAGCATCGCGTTCTCCGCAGTGCCGTCAGAACGCTCGCGAGGAGTAGGGGCGAGGGGGGAGGGAGCTCGTGGTATAAAGGGCTAGAGCACCACGCATGACCGCTAGGGTCCCCCGTTCAATCTCCGGCAAATCCATGGCCGATTTGTAGAGGACAAATCGAGCCTACCTGGATGGCCGAGGTGTCTAAGAGCGAGAACCGACTCAGCGCTTCGGTCCGAAGGGTCGTGGGTTCGAGCCCCGCCTTGGGCATGGTTGTTTGTCCCTTGACTTTGTATGTGTTGTCGCGGAGGGCCTCGCGTTCTGCTGACTCCAGATCAGAAGAACCTGCAAGTGTGTTGGTCTAGTGTAAGGTCGAATATAGAAAAAAAAATCGAGATCTCGACAGGTTTTCTCCGAGTTTCGTATCTCTCACTGCACCATACCCCATCATTATTCACATCGCTAATACAAACCTCTCATTCAATCATCGCTCGTAGATCTGAATGACCTAAACAGTTGAAAACACCCTCCCCCCAAAAAAACACTTCTAGAAAAAAGGCGAACAGCCCATTTGCTCGGCTCCAAGGATGGGAAAGATTACATGGTCTTGGGTATGTTGTTCAGTCATCCTGATTGGAAGAACCACAGAAACGTCCGATCAGAGGAACCGCCCTCTAGGTCGAGATTCGGTAGAAATATGAAACTTCTCGGTCTATGCATCCCCGCAACTTGAACTTGCAAGCGCGTGTTCTTGCACACGCTAAATATTCGCACATTTCAAAGCCATGGTTAAAATATTCAATATATCTAATTCATTTCCATGAAATGTTGCCGCATGGTCAGCTAAATACATTATTTGCACCTCTTCAGTCTTAGACGTTTCTTCAAATTCAATTGTTTGAAATCAGTCAAAAAGTCTTCGGATGGTGTTTGAGTAGCGAACTCCCTTTTCATACTGGTCCACGTTCCGGTCCTTGGGAAGGAGAAATTTATAGCTTGCGGAAATACGTTGTGGTCTACGCGGTTGAGGTGGCAGGAAAGGCTGGGAGTCGAGTAGGGCTGAAATGATTGTGTGCACATAGACGTAAGACTCGTAGGGTCACGTGGTGTCTGGTAGGCGAGGAAAACAATGGCAAACTACATCACTTCCTCCAAATTGCGTAGAACACCCCGTTAATGATAATTCCTGCAAGTGCAGACAGTCCAATCGGCCCAGATTGGTGTTGGAAATTGAAATCCCCAAGAGCATATTTCTTATCTTGCCTGTTATTTTAGGATGTATTATATTTTCGCAAGTGTGGAGAGATTTGTCGAGCTTACAACCACGTTTCTAGATTGCGAAGCACTGCCACTAATCGCAGGCGTCACGTGTTGGCTCTCATCGGAAAATGTAATTTCAAAGATAAAAAAAATAGAGACATGCGGCAGGTTATCGAATGTAGAAAAAGGCATAGAAACAACGTAAGTGAAGCAGCACATTGAAACGGAATGTAAAATATAAGATATTGCCGTCCTAGATATACAACGAAAAGCGTGGAATTAATATTTTGGTTCAATTCACCCTGCGTGCACCTGTTCTTACATTAGTTAAACAGATTAATCTGTGAATGTGTACATTTTATTCATATGTGAAAAAAAACACTAAGTTTATGTAATATAAACGAAACATTCTGAATCAATATTCTTACAGTAATTTCCATACTTTTAATGAAATCATTCAAGGGGGTGGTTGTTTTGCGACAAGTGAAGTTCAGAGATCTAGAAAAGGATTTAAATAGTTTCAAAATTTAAAGTTACACTATTGTGAATTAGTTACACACAATAAATAAATATTACTAAAA
This sequence comes from Teleogryllus oceanicus, assembly GCA_964035755.1. Taxonomy (NCBI): domain Eukaryota; kingdom Metazoa; phylum Arthropoda; class Insecta; order Orthoptera; family Gryllidae; genus Teleogryllus; species Teleogryllus oceanicus. The sequence goes on from CAXIVR010000002.1 coordinate 6,625,588, forward strand.
ACTAAATTATCTCCATGCTAATCCCGATTTTCAAATATCAAATTAAGATACAACATGTACTCATTCGACGCATGAAATTTTATGCCAAATATTCGTCGCCTCACACAGCCCGCTTCACGTCACAGTGCCAGCGCTAAGCTGGGTAATTTTTTACTCTTTTATTTTCCGTCAGTCCATCATCGAGCCTTGATTGATTGATTGATTGATTTTTTCGTGTTTCCGGGCGCGTCAACTGCTTCGATCATTAGTCCCGTTAGTGTAGTGCATTCTTTTTTCTCGGGAGATGGCGGTGATCTTCCCCCGCTGGATGGCGAGATCCGGCACCGACCTACCGTCGGCTAGTGGGGTTTCCCCCTAACCAGGACTCTCCCACCAGCGGGAAACCGCCCCAGCCGGGACAAGCTCTAAGCTCCCGACCGATCTTCCGGAATATGTGGTAGTTTAGTGCATGTTAGTGTAAGTATGTCTGTGTAAGGGGGAGGATAGGACAAGGAAGAGGAAGGACAGAACGCGCGCGGTCCGTGGCCCGTTTGGTTGGGTACTGCTCCGGCATTCGCCTGGTGTTGATCGGAGAAACGACGGAAAACTACCGATCAAAGCAGCCAGCTGCTAGAAATCTCCTCCAGACAGCGACTGAATTCGACCTAGCTGAAAAGCTAGTGTCGAAAATCCTGCCGCCGTGGGGAGTGTGAACCTAGGACCTCCCGGTCAGAGGCGCTGCAGTGGCATCAGTTGATGCACTGAGCTACCGCTCAGTCGGGCCCCTTGACTTGCGGGGCCCAGCTCCGGTACAACACGTAACGAGGTGGCAACCAACATGGGCGGTTCATAAGTAAGGCCGCTCACTTTATAATTATATGTCCCCGCAGATACGAAGTAACTCTTGAAGCGTCCGTAAGTGCAGCTGTACCGGCAACACGGCAACAAAGTTCACATCATGCGCTCGTCAATGATGGGCTTGTTCGTTCATTCGTTTCTAATTGGCTCCGATTAATTCGTTCGTTTCCAGGTTGCTCACCTGAATGTGACATTGACACTTATACGATTTCATCGTCTCATGAAAATATAGTCGGCCAAGAAATAATTGAAATTAAGAAGTGTCGTCCTATTGAGCAACAATTTGTTTTCTTCTGCAAACATTGCTTAGACAGTTCATTTACATTTATCATACTACTTTCTTAGTAGATAAAAAGTATAGTAATGTTGCCCCAAAATGGCGATTTTCGACAATCTCGTTTTGGGGGTCTCATATTCCACAAGAGGGGTTATTGGTATTTAATGTAGGTATTTTTATCATTATGTGTTTCATAAAATGCAATTATTTACGAAAAAAGGTGGATTTTGAGTCATTTAAAAAAACTAAAAAAAGTATTTTTTTATTTTTTAATCGCCTTACGAAGGAACTTCGTAAGAAGAGAAAGATATATAATCGTGCGCCGGAAAACGGCAACTTTTCGCCAGAAAAACTCTTATTTTCCTTAAAAAAAAAAAACCTTTTCACAAACAAAATTATTGTTGACAAACCATAATTTCATGTGCAGCGAAATGAAAAACATATTATAGAAATCAAATATCAAAACTACACCTGATCTTTCCGTTATTTAGCCTTTTTGAGCACCATTTGACTGTGCTCTTAATAAAGTTGAAAACTAATACTCAAGGCCATGAACTAAAGAGATTTGAATATCCTCCTTTTTATACAGAAAGAAGAAGAAGAAGAAGAAGAAGAAGAAGAAGAAGAAGAAGAAGAAGAAGGAGAATGAGGAGAAGAAAAAAATAAGAAAACTAAGACGAATAAAATGCAAAAGAGAACGAACTAGTGGTACTCCAAAAGCACATTCTTTCTCTCATTGTATATAACTTTTGTAATTTTCGAGAATCCAGTGTTCAATGAAAATGAGATCTGCGCCATGCTTTAAGCGTATTTTGCTCCGTGGAAAATGTTGTAGACAAATTGGGAACAGTTTTCGAGAAAATATTTTTATTTACATTAACTTCAGGCAGAAGTTATGCAAAATCTACTCATTGTTTAAAAAAATTATATATTTTTAAAGATCTAATTTTTGCAATAAAAAAAGTTAACAAAAGATCAGAACCAATTTTTCACCGTATACACGACGAATTTTTTTAAAATTTACAGGCTGTTTTAATTTTTAGAAAATTATCTATAAGAAGATAAATAAAGATGAAAAGAAAGGAGAAGAAAGAAGAAGGGAAAGAAAAGAAGGGAACAGAAATATGAATAAGAAAAAGCCAAAGAAGAAGAAAGACAAGAAGACAGAAAAATGAAGATGACAATGGTCGAGAAGGAGAAAATGTCGATGATGGAGAGAGAAGTTTCCATGGTACGTCCCCAAGATTTTTCATGGGGACGTACCACCCACGTGTCAAGTGGTCAGACCGGGCTTCTATGACGAAACCTTCGAATTTCCGATGACGAAGCGCAACGCGGAAAGGACGTCTGCATTCCGTTACCTATTCACCGGCGCTCGCGTGCGCCCAGAAGCCTTTCATCTCCTCCCCTGCCACCTCCTTTATTCACGGACAGGTTTGCTTAAGATGTTGCTTTCAGCCGCAATCGTTGGCGCATCTGGGCCACCACTCGGTGTATTGGCAGGTTGAACGGAACATAGTCTGTACCTGTATTTAGTTTTCAAATGTTTATTACATTTTTCTTATTAATAAATCGATCTAATACATAAACGGACTCATTTGATGGTTTTTGTAAACCCTTTGAAAACCTAATGTAAAACAAGACTAAAATTGTTTCTAAAAGAAATTTCGTTATGAGTTCTAGAACAATAAGCAAAATACTAAAGAAATACAAAGGAAACTAAATTTACGCGGCGTAGTTTTCAGTAATTATACCTATTTTTATTTACGGTTGCCCATTTCGATTCTAAATGTTTTCGTATACAAGCTATCTGAAAAATCAATAACGAAACTCGTTGGTAACGAAGTGGTCTCCGATCAACGCAGGTGGATGCCGGAGCAGTACCTACCAAACGGGCTGGTGCGCGCGATCTGTCCCTTCCCCATTCCTTGTCCTATCCTCTCCCCTACACACACTTACACTAACATACTACACACATATTCCGGGAGACAGGTCGGGAGCTTAGAGCTTGTCCCGACTGGGGCGGTGCCCGCTGGTGGGAGAGTCCTGGTTAGGGGGAAACCCCACGAGCCGACGGTAGGTCGTCGCCGGATCTCGCCATGCAGCGGGGGAAGATCGCCGCCATCTCCCAAGAAAAAAACATGCACTACACTAACAGGACTAATGACCGAAGCAATTGACGCGCCCGGAAACACGAAAAAATCAATCAATCAGAGTGGTAAAATGAGTAAAAAAAATACTTATAACCATCAAATAAGATTGTACAACAAAAGTAACGAAAACAAAACATCTTATTGCCTGTATTTTTTTCATTCTTTTGGGACCAACCTAAGTCATAATATATATGTTAGTAGTGCGAGCATTCATGTCAACCACTTTGTTTCCGTTAAGGAGACGCCGCTGGAAAACGCTACTGGCAAGAGACACTTCTCACACCTCCACAACAATAAATCAGTGGGAAATGGCGCCCTACGGCACTTTTCCCTGTGGTCGCTGACGCCTCGTACACATTTCTTGAGATGCGTATCGAAACAGGTCACATGTCAGGTGAAGCTCGAGCCAGAAACTGTAGCGCATTGTCTTTCAGAAGAAAATTATCTGTAATTTGCCGCGTCACTCGTGTCGAAAACTTCGTTCACCAGCTTAATAAATATATTACCTCTTCCAGTTATGCGTTTCTAACACTCCAACGTAAAAAAGTGTTCGTAAACCGATTATTACTTTTGAAATGTAGTGCACGTACCCTTGATAGAATTTAATTAAAATAAGTGTGTCAGACGTACGAAAAGGGAATTTTCCTAATGAGATGCTTAAAAGCGATGAAGAGTACTGTCAGAAGTTGATATAAGAGAAATAAAAAAACTGGAATGAAATAACAACCAGATTGAAGGATTAAATTGAAGATTTTCATAATAACGTGATTTAACCGCGGAGTGCTCGCAATAGATCTGTGAGATCCAAGCTACGGCAATTTTATGTTCCTGAATTATTGCAATACTTAAATCGTTTGAAATTTCATGTATTCATTCATTGTACTTTTGTGATATCGCTAGGCCTTTTTATCCTTTCGCCGAATCATTTCCCGTGAGCATGTTGAAATTTGATCGCCGTACTACGCGATATGTCATATACTACGTTGGGTGCAATGGCGCCAGTGCATTGTAAGCTCCTGGCCTGAGGGGTACGTGTCATGGCATTATTTTCAGTCGTGACTACGACTAGTGCCCATTCACAAAATGTAATAATTTGCCTTATCTACAATTGACTGTCATAATTTCTTACCAAAGACAAGATGTGAAGGAGGTGTTTGTAGGAAATGAAAAAATGCGAACTTTGCAAAATGGAAAAAAGACAAGACTTTCTAAATATTTTGTAGAAAAAGTAAAATATATATTTATTTAGAACATGCAAAATAATTTGTGAAAATTGTATTTAATATTATTTAATAGGATAATAAGATGTTTAATGATTTTTGCGTGTATTTTGTCAATTCTTTTTCCTTTCTCACCATAAGTATTCAGACAACAATTCTTTAGTGTAAGATTCATTAACAATTGCATTAGGGGACTTGCACAAACAGAATAAAATACGTATTTCAGTAAATTGATCATTCACATTCATAAAAACGTTGCAGCTATATCTCAGAGATACATTGCGGGCAACTGGCGTGAGTCTACCTATTGCGGGCACTCCCGAATTTCAATTTAAACTGCTTCATTTCAAATGCAATGGTTGATTAGATCGTCCTAACAATAATTGTATATCCTAATAATTTTGAGGAAGGTTAAGTTCTGTCAATGAATTCAACGATATACTGTAATTGAACAGGAACATTAGGCGCTCATTCTTCGGGCACCATGGAATGGCGACAGTGTCACAGCCAGCCCGTAATTTCAATGGTGCCATTTGGAAAACGAAATTCCCAAAAATTCCCCGCCAGCAAGAGTATTGAAACATACTATCGTGTGCGCCCATATTTTATCTATTGAATGCCAAAAAACACATTTCGATATCTTAAACGCTACAATGAAACATTGAGGTGCTAATACGTTATTGAATCATATCTTATTGAGGGCATATTCAATAGGGATGTGCCGGTTTACAGACACTGGCATTGAATATCTGAAATATTTGTGTTTTCTTTTTTCTTCAATGAATGTCTATCAATGATTATTGAATGATTATTGATAGACATGTAATAATAATACTTCAGTTTCTTTAATGAATGTACTACGTCACGTACGAACCTTTACAGCTCTGTCATGCGAATCCCTTGTCAGTTGTTCAACTTTACACGCCAGGTAGGAAAGCGACATTGATGTCGATGCGAAGAAAAAACGCCTGTAATCGCAATATTGTGAAAGTTAAAGTAGAAATAATAACTTCTGGTAACTGTTAGTTTTCATGTTCGAACATAAATGTACGCTGTTTGTAGTATCTTCATTGAGTAAACTATCTCTCGCCTGGGATGACCCGATGCTCTGGTGTTTCTTCTCTTTCTTCGTATTTTGCTCATGGAGAGACCGTCAACGCAAGCGCCTTGCGCCTAGGGCCTGCCCCTTATTCTCTTTCTCTTCTTCTTCTTCTTCTTCTTTTACTCACCCTTTGAGATGACCTTAGGCGCGCAGGCGCTCAGGCTCAGTTTTGCCCTTTGTTATTATTTTTTAACCATCGATATTTAAAAGCATCGATAATTTCTGGTCGGAGTGATGCGGACATTTTGCACGCCTTCGCGGCCAATAAATGAATGGAATTTCGATCTTCTGCACATGCGCAGACGCACAAACCTTATGCGAAACTTGAACTGCGCATGCGCACAAGATTGATAGTACTATTGATTGCTTCAACGTTCGAAGGTGCAAAACTCCCTATTATTATTATTGTGTGTGTGTGTATTATTATTATTATTATTATTATTATTATTATCACCTTTTGTTCAATTTTGAATATCGATGTTTGGTTTTTGATTGATTGATTTTTTCGTGTTTCCGGGTGCGTAAACTGCTTTGGTCATTAGTCCCGTTAGTGTAGTGCATGTTTTCTCTCGGGAGATGGCGGTGATCTTCCCCCGCTGGATGGCGAGATCCGGCGCCGACCTACCGTCGGCTAGTGGGGATTCCCCCTAACCAGGACTCTCCCACCAGCGGGGCACCGCCCCAGCGGGACAAGCTCTAAGCTCCCGACCGGTCTCCCGGAATGTGGTAGTGTAGTGCATGTTAGTGTAAGTGTGTGTGTGAGAGGGGAGAGGATAGGACAAGGAAGAAGAAGGACAGATCGCGCGCGGTCCGTGGCCCGTTTATTAGGGTACTGCTCCGGCATTCGCCTGGTGCCGATGTCTGGTAACCTGGATGTTTTGCCATCGATGTGGCATGAAGCATTGGAATACACCATACTCAAGTCGAGTGCGCGAGATCAGGGCTCTCCCCCACTGTGCAAGTGTCCTGCGGAGTCAATGGGTCATCGGGTCGGCGCCTCGCGCGAACCCGCCCGCGGGAGGGTGGACGGGCGGGCCCTGCGCTCTTCAGAGCCGTCAGAATTCGTAGGTACAACAGACTCGGCTGTTCTGACGCGACCCGGATAACACCGCCCGGTGAGGCGCGACCCGTTAAAGACACGGCATCGTCCTCTTGCAACGCATTATTCTACGAGTATTATTTATGTTATCAATATTATGATTGCGGGGAATTTCTCATTCACAAAAAAAATCAAAAATGTTTTATTATATTATTGAAAAATGAACGCACTTCAGATGTTTAACACTAGACACAAAGATTCTGGGTACTCATTCAACAGGAACTATCTATATGCAACACACGTCAGACACATGCTCTGCTCAGGTTGAGTGCACAGGAAGTGTGCTTACGACTCGTTCCTTCTCTTTTGGTCCTCCCTCTCTCTCTCTCTCTCTCTCTCTCTCTCTCTCTCTCTCTCTCTCTCTCTCTCTCTCTCTCCCTCGTTTTTTCTCCCTCCCTCTCTATTTTCTCTCTCTCGTTTTCTCTCTCTGGTTTTCTCCCTCGTTCTCTCTGTCGTTCTCTCTGTCGTTCTCTCTGTCGCGCTCTCTGTCGTTCTCTCTGTCGCGCTCTCTGTCGCGCTCTCTGTCGCGCTCTCTGTCGCGCTCTCTGTCGCGCTCTCTGTCGCGCTCTCTCTCGTTATCGTTTTCTCTTTCTCTGTCTCTCTCTCTCTCTCTGTTGTTCTCTCTCTCTGTCCCATTCGTTATCTCCTTCGTTTCCTCTCCCGTCCCCTGCGATGTCAATGGGTCATCGAGCGCCCACCGCCTCGCGTCTTCCTTCGCCCCGTGCGTGCGTACATGCTCGCGGTGCGCTCTTCAGAGCCGCGAGGACTCGTAGGTGCCGCACACAATGCCGCTCCGGGGCGGCCCGAATAACGCCGGCTGGCCCCGCGCGGCGCCGCGCCGCGCCGCGCCGCGCGACCCGAATAGGACGCCAGCATCCTCTTGCAACGCACATAAAAGGCCGCCTCAGAACTCCGCCAGCGCCTGCTGAAAAGCGTCGGCCCGTGAATCATAAGCACATTCAGAACGGACGTATTATTACCTCGCACTCGCAGCTTCGGCTTTGTGGGTCGTGAGAGCTGTGATGGCTGACGCCTGTGGCGGCGGCTAGCGGCCTGTCGCTGGAACACTGTCTTTGCGAAGCCAGGTTCCTGTTCCGCAGTGGTGTATGACGAACAGAAAGAAACAAGGTGTTGAGAGCAAATGAATTGACTGCCGTAAATAGAATAGAAAGGAATTGTTGGATGTAAAAAAAAGAGATTCAAAGAATATTGAACTATGATTGCGATATTTAAAAAGTATTTCATACTTGCAATAACTTTAATATCAATAAATAAATAATTCCTAACTAATATAATAATACAAGTTATTCTAATAATTATTACAAATAATAAATAAATAATTTAATATTTTCATTTTTTTATTTGCAATTTAGCAACATTTGTGTAGCTGCGGTGAATGAACTGGAAACATCAATATATTGCGTACGTACGTATAAAATGTTCCAGATGGAAGGGCACGAGGCTCTGCTTTAAACAAAGCAGAGCAGCTCCATGAATCAAATGCAATTGTCTCCCATTTTCTAACGTTACGTTAACCCACATGAAAGCTAAACGAGCTTGTGAAGCTTTCAAAGAAAGTCAACCGCCCCCCTCCGTGTGATGTGACAAGCTGTTTCTCCTCAGAGAATGGAAACAATAACAGCAATTATGTTTCTAAAGGGAGAGAAGGAAACCGCATTTAAGAGCGAATTAGGATGACGAATTAGGAAGAAATATAGACGGGAAGCAGAGTATAACGAATATTTTGTTTCTCGTATCTAGGTAACGATATAAATACCTACATGTACAATATTTCATCGGATGGTTTGCAAAACAGTAAAGTTCTTGCAACGTCCTAAAGTTGTTCTTGCAATCTAGAACATTGTCAGTTCAATTATCGCAATCGTTCCCTACATCATGTTTCTTCTCGGGAGTGAATGTTGGATCCCATCAACCCAGCCCACATACGAAAAACCGCGACAAAAAAAAAAAAAAAAATAAACACTGAAACTAAACGATTATGGGAGCGGTTAGCGCAAGAATTCAGCCTCAACCAGCCGTGAGGCGGCGACCGCTCGAGATTGTTTTTTATTCGTGTTTGTCGTTGCCTCCTGCGGAGGGATACAATGAAAGGGTCATTAGCTCTCACGGACACCGATGGCGAGGAAGTGGCGCGGTGCCGCCCCGCCCCGCCCCCCCCACCCCCCCCCCACCACGCCGTCACCTCGCCGTCACTGATGACCAGACCGAACCTCCCCTCACAACCTAGGTTGCGCTGGGTGATTTCGTGCAACACTCATTCCCTGTTACCGAAAGCGCGGAATAAGCCGACCAATACATTACGCCCCTCGCCCTTCGCATTTAAGAACGGGTTAACCAACGACGTTGATAGCGATAGTAGTAATAATAATATTAGTAATATTCATAATAATGATCATTATTACGTCGCCAATGAACAGTACAACCGAATACAGAAATAAAAGTGTACTCACTGTCTCATCCAATTACAATGTCCTTTTATAACTCCTTTTCTGACCATAGCTTCAACGGTTTAAACACCACTTTCTTTTGAGAACGCTTGAAGTAGTCCATCAGATTAACCGTTCCATCTCATTGAATGATGACAGAACAACTCAATTATATTTTACCAAATTTGGGAGACATTTGTCCTTAGCGTAAGTTGGTCGTGTTAATAGTATTATTATAGCGAATCTTAAAAGGTGATATGATTAAATGGAATGGAATCTAATAACAATATTGAGAAAGATTGCGTGAGTAGACACATCATTCACGCTCATAAGACTTTATGAGATAATTTTTATGTTAGTAAATTATGTTTGAACATCTGCTGAATACACTGCAGACTTGAAATGGTAGTATATGCATATGTGTTTGCCAAGACGATGCCGCCAGTGCTTTAAAAGCCTTTAACAGTTACCTATTACTTCAGGTCAAGGTGTGAGAAAAAAGTCACATAAGAATGCAAAACAGTTCACTTTGCTTGCAAAACTTTGCGCGATACAGTAGGTCACGTAGTACCTTTAATTTGCTGCATATTTTTTATGGGTAGCACCCATAATTTTCTGATACTTCGTAACTATTTATGTCATGTTTTCACGAAGGTTCCTTAAATGTCTCGACAGCTTAATGATTCTTTTAGTGTCCGTTTCTTCATTTTAATTCAATGTGATTTTGCTGGTAATTTGAAGTCTATTGTAGTAATTACAAAAGGCAAAGCAGTAACCCATTTTTGTTCGTAAATATGTGTATGTAAATCCATTTCCATGCCAGTTGAGAGCAACTCGGTTTCATCTGTATATGAAGGGAGTCAACAAGTGTAATATATTTGGTATGATTAGCCTTATGTGTATTAGATTTATATGTCTCTTGTCTTAGTAATTCCGCAAAAAGTTTTTTTCGAATAGGCGTCAACAGCAAATTGCCGATATAGGCCAGGGGCAAAAGCATTTAATAATACACAGAAATATAGCACTTTTCTACAAACAGGTGCAATCTGAGTCGCTGCGGTTAAGTGCCTTTGCAGATTTAAAGCACCAGAGTACCGTATAAACTAAGTAAGTCCCTCAATCTGCAATTTCATCACGTCAAATTTCATTCTCTCTAGACTCGTTAATGATACTTTTGAGAAACAAGTGTTCCTTAATTTGATTATGATCTATTTTTCCAGTTGGCCGAACACATACTTGCTAAGTAATCCAGAAGCATTTAAAACGAATGCTGATGTTGAGCACGAGGTACACGACTCCCCTTTTATAAAAAATACTGATCTCTCTTCTTATTCGATGAAACCTTCTCCACATCGCACGTTTCTGTGAAGTGCCGACGAGGTTTTTTTAAAGCTTGAATACCAGGTCAGAACTTCGTTGAAAGGGTTCTAGTCTAAATATTCTGCCGTCATTTCTTGTCTCTTTGCAGCAAGAATTTTTAAAAGCTGATGAAGAGAAAGGCAAAGTCACAAGACGGCGATTGTGTCTGCCAAGGCAACGGAGACGAGAGGGGAGATCGAGCAAAGCACGAATGATCTCGTCGGGTAAATGGATCGTGTGCGACGGATAGTTCAATGGCCGGGAATCCAACGGGAGATTATATGCTCGCGCTACGATAGTGCTTTTAAGTGAAAGTCATGGGAGATTGCAACCGTTGATTACAAGGAAGCGAGCGAGAACACCAGGAAGATCGAAGCCGATGTAGAAGGTGGAGTTGAGGCGAGTAAATTCAGTCACTTTTTTGATCCTGAGATTCGGAAATGGAAAATCCAAAGTGGAGAATGCTGTTCCGAAGGAACCAGAGCAACTGGAGAAGAAAAAGTATTGAGAGCGTATGGAATTGAAAGGGGTAGTTGAGAACGAACCAGAAGACTAGCGCAAAAGCGGGCTTGTATCATCTCCAGAAGAGGACAAAGCCAGGGAGTAGAGAGGTGAGGCAAGGTGATGGTGAAAGCTAAAGCGAGGGCGAGACGAAAGGTGAGGGTAAAGTCAAGGTCAAAGTCAAGGGGGCAAGATCAGGAAATGCAAGGTGAGAACGAGTTTTAGGAATGCACCTCAAGAGAAGCGACTGTAGGAGGGGTAAAGATCTGCATATCTGCGGCTTCGTGTCACGGGAGCTCCGCCGGCCCATTAATTAGGTCGCGTTCGCAACACCAGCGGCGAGCTGGTGACGACGCCAGTAGGACGCGGTGGCTGCGGTGGCTTCTTCCGAGGGGGGCGGGGTGGGGCCCATTCTACAGCCAATGTAGCGTCTTCCGCAGCTGAATGAAACCGCCGAAGTGGCACGATAATGTTTGCATGCCGCCTGGCGTCGCGTCGGGCGTCCGTCAATGTCGGCCAGCGGGTAACGGGGCTGCCGAGTTCTCCGCAGACGTCGCCTGACGCCACGCCGCGCCGGCGACATACGCACTCCTCGCATGGCGCTGTATCTTCTCGCCCCGCGGCGGCGGAGCCACACATTCCAGCTGGTCCCTACAACCTAGAGCGCCCAGCCCTCCCGCCGCGCGGAAGGTCACTGCCGCGGCCGACCTGGCTGTCTCCGGGGGTCAGATTGCCAGACGGGTCGATGCTTAACATCACAACTTAACATCACAACTAAACATCACAACTAAACATCACAACTAAACATCACAACTAAACATCACAACTAAACATCACAACTAAACATCACAACTAAACATCACAACTAAACATCACAACTAAACATCACAACTAAACATCACAACTAAACATCACAACTAAACATCACAACTAAACATCACAACTAAACATCACAACTTAACATCACAACTTAACATCACAACAACATCACAACAACATCACAACAACATCACAACAACATCACAACTTAGCATCGCAACAACATCACAGCCCAACACATCCACCAGCAACATCACAACAACATCACAACAACATCACAACTTAACATCGCAACAACATCGCAACTTAACATCGCGTATCGCAACTTAACATCGCAACTTAACATCGCAACCCAACATCGCAACCCAACATCGCAACCCAACATCGCAACAACATCGCAACTTAACATCGCAACAACATCACAACCAACATCACAACAACATCACAACCAACATCACAACCAACATCACAACTTAGAAACGTAACGTAATGCTGTAAACTTAGCCGTAAAATTTATACGTTAAAACACGCATTCGCAATAACGAACGTACGTTTCGCCTGAACAAATCAGAATTCAACGTACTGGAACTTGTTTGATTCGTTTCTAGCACGTTGGAAAGATATTTCGAACATAGTTTCTACCTTTTTCTTCGACTTTTCTATCGATTTGTCTTTATAAATATTCGAGTAACTGTTGTAGTAGTTTTCGCATTTCCTTCATCGTAAGAAACAAGGATTCTCTCGTACCAAATTCACAAGTAATTCGTCGAACCTAATTAGTTAATTCGCCATGTCAAGTTAAAGTCACAATAAAATTGTACAAATTCTTACTTTGAATTCACTACACGCATCTAAACTGTTCGCAAACTAGTTTTCTACATTATAATAACAAAATGACATAACCACAAACTATCTCAACACAATCTGAAATCGAACTTCCACGCTGCTGACTGATTGGTGTTCCGTGGAATTCCGACGTAAACTTAACGAAAAGCTTGGAGCTTGTGAACTCGTAAATTTACGGACTTAGTTTACGGTTACGTCAAGGCATTGTAACTGGTCTCGCTTAATACCTCATTTGTAGGTTTTGCGGCTACTTTACGTTTGCGTTTGCTTTGTGAATGAGGCGTAAGGCGCGACTTCTCCAAATGAGAATATTTTATAAGCCAACACTTGCATGCGTTGAAATGAAGTCGGCGACCTTCTGCACACCTCTTTCCTTTCTATAAGAATATCCATTTTTTAAATATATTTTACCCTCTATTTAAGTATATTTTTATCTTTTTTTATTTTAGACTCGCAGGAACCAGGTAATTATTGTCGAGACTTTGGAAAACGGCGTTTCAGAATGATTCACATTTATTATCGTAAACAAACGTGTTACTTCATCCGAGCCGAAGTAAATATTAATTATCTTAAATCTGTTAATCTAATTGGTATTTTCCATTGGGAAATGCTAAAATAGAACACTGTTCGTTACCAGATATGTATAAAACATTACCGTTCAAAGACTTAAATTACTTCACGTTTCTCGAACTATTGTTATGCCGCACCGCAGTATTATCTGGAGGAATCGCCTTATTAAACCAAGTCACGGTTCAAAGGGTCTCGTGCAAGTCACTTCCGTGGGAGTTTGTCCCAGGAAAGTATTCTGTCCGCAGTCTGACGTACAGTATATCAAGTTGTTTCCATAATTCGTTTTATCTCCTACCACTCACTCGAATATTGTGATGATGCAAAGTGTGAATCTGATTTCTAAGTACAAAACATATTATTGCATAATAATATTTTCACTTGTGTATTTTTTTGGTCAAATCTGTAATAAAACATTGTAAGTTCCCATCTGCCATTAAGAAGTGCATAACGTTAACCTCTGTACCGCTCGCGAGGGAGGAGGGGACGACTTGTATCTGAAATTGACCTTTATGTAGTAACAAAGTTTCTTTTACACGCTTACTTGGTAATATCATTAATAACTCAACAACCTAACAACTCAATATCTCAATTGCACCTACAATAATTTCTACCCGATATTATTTCTATCATAAAGAATTCATAGAAAACAACGGATTCATTTAAGAAATAACCGTAAACCAAACAATGTGAATCAAATGAGTTAAGCAATCGCACTTTTTACGCAGTATAAAAAAGAAAGGATTTCGTCAATTAAGATGTTAAGCAACGTGTTCATTTGACCCTAACTAAAGGATTCTTTCCCCCACGAGACAAATCGGCTCTCGTTACCTCGAAGATGCCATCGCTTGGAAGCATGCAGCCTTTTCGTCATTCCCAGAAACTAATTTTCATGTACTAACTTCACTAAAATAAATTAGAAAAAATTGATTATATTGTTAAACACATCACGTTCTTCTAAGCATCTCACAGTGAAAAATATGGGTAAACTATAAATTAAAGGTGTTTCTGACTATTCATAATAACGCTTACATCAACAACCATAAATATGTATCTACTTTATAAACATATGCTATTTTGAACTAGAATTAGGTAGTACTTCTACTCTCATGCATTTGTGAACCATTAAAACTCACTTCGACATTATTAATTAACGAATCGCTTGAGGTGGAAGGTGAGAGTCGCGAGGTTTAGGTGGAAAACATGTAAAATCGGCTGGGAAATTTATTTTTAAGCGAGATTTTTCCTCGGCAGTGTAGTCACTGAAATAATAATCAAAAAATAACATTTGGACTCCTCTGTAATACTTTCCACTTCTCATTACGCATATATAATTGAATTAATTGGAGATAATAGTATTTCCTGGCAGTATTGTATATGTGAACATTCATTTGCAATTGAATTTTAATCGACACCCGTTAACCCAAACGATTATTAAGACATACAATTAAAAACGTTGAAGATTCCGTAAATATTACCACAGAGGAAAGAATTCATTGCACTGAAACATGGAATTGGCATAGCGGAAACTCATATCTATGATAATACAATGTTTCATTTAATTTCCAGTTTGTATTCATTAAAGAAATAATCACCTTACACAATTATAATACGTATTGTTGGTAAGTGGATGAGTAAGTGTGCTATAGCAATACTGCTATATTGTCTAGTTACAAATACGCGTTAAAAAATAGAGCAAACTTAAGAAGTTTGCACTCTCATCAAACTAACTGAGATATTTACTTTGTACGGCAGCATGGATACTTGTGATCGCACGAACGATACAATAGTTCTTATTAAGAGTGCGTGGTGCCGAGAACCGGTTGAGTTCCGTTCAAATTAAGAAAAGCGGTGGGGTGCACTTTACGGCGGACGCGCTTTGAGACTATGCATAATGATAAGCTCTGGCTTCTTCCCAATACACCAATATCCAACTCCTTCTTTTGTTTGTTTCTCCTCCTTACACTGATGTTTCTGCTTAGAAACCACAATTAAGATACACTTTGGATATCACATTTATCTTATTATTTGATATCTTACAATCGATGTTGATAAAAACTCTCATTTACAACATAAAACTACATTAATACACTTGTGCTTCCGGTGAAGATGCGCTCGGGTCAATCTCTTCCTGTTGGCAATTTTACTATCCCAGTTATTAATTTCCAGTGCGCGCAAAAATTAAAAGATTGGTATGCAGCCTCCGGCCATGTGAGGGGTGTCTACGGTTTCACAAGATTCCCAGAAACTTGAGAAAAGTACGAAAAAATATTAACAAAATGAAGTTTTAATCTTGACTGAAAAATACAAATATTTGATTGTGCTGTTATCCTATTGGGCTCACTGACTGAAATTCTAATACATAGAGCGTCACTTCTTGGGATGGTGCGACAGCAAGACTCCGAGAAATAGGTCTACCATTAAATTATAAGCCATTCATGTGTTGCATGATGGGAATAGAAACTTTTTTATGTTCATGGTGTGTAAAAAACTGTTGTAGGTATATATACTATAAGTTACTGCATTATTCCTGAAGACCGTGTTTATTTAAATAAGACATGTTTAATTTATTACAATTACATAAGAGAGTTTTATTTTTAGTTTTTGAGCAGTGTGTGTACTACTTTTTCGAAAAAAGCAATTTGTGGTTCAGTTCAGTAGCATTTTGCTGCTATGGGCCAATGAATTACATCTAATACCCAGTATCAATGAATTACATTTCCCTGGGAATCTAGAAGCAACTTTTCATATTACATATTTCAGCGTTGTCCTCTGAGGTCATCATAAATATGTATCTTTATTGTAGCAGACGTTATCTATTTACATGTGACATACATAATCCCCCAGTCACTTTTATAAACTCACAAACACGCACATTTTTGTGACAGCGTTGTACGCACATACATAAAGCGCAAAAGCAAACATTTAAAGCAGAAACCCACTTGAATTGAGTTTAATTAACTAAAACTGCAGAACAACTTATTCCATACTCAGGTATTTGAATGCACGGCATCACTTTCGCAATCCAAAATAAAATTAAAAATTAAAAAGAACTATTTTTTCTTTCAGTAATTCTATTTAAAACACACATTTAACATTACTTTTTTCTTCTTATTGAATTGTTATCGTAAGATACGTGGTTTATATAATGCAATGACACGGGCAGAAATAAGGATGTGACAAAAAAACAACTCTGTCGCCCGTTAACTCTTTCATGAGAAAAGAGAGGCGATGGAAGAGACACAGGAGATGTACGTGAGAACGGATGCTCACCCCCCACGGGGTCTCATCGAGTACACGACCGCAGCGGGGACGCAGTTGGGCTTAGATTTGAAGTACTCTCTGAATTCGTATCAGTAGGCTACACAAGAAAAGTATGATTAACGATTATAATGCGATGTGATTTCTACATTCGAGTGTTTCAGTCCATGAACATTGGTAATTTTGTGTGAAGGAGTAAAGTGAATATCAGATGCATCTAATTAATTAGTGCCTCTGATATTCCAGCAACAATGATAGACACGTATAAACTGACTCCATTTTTCGCAAACACTTGAAGTTAATTATTATGCAACGCTACGTTTAGTTAATCGAATTACTTGCACCAGATACACATTTACTCGATACCGAAAATGATAATACGACGTTGAACCATGTTACGGTTTCTGAACGTACATTCTTGCTTTAAACTATTTCAACATGTAATATCAGTTATAACAATAAATCAGTTATAAGAAACTGAATATACCTATAAACAAAAAGGCAATTTTCAATATATAAACGTGTTTGAAAGTTGTTTGGTTGATTGATTATTTCGTGATTCTGGACGCGTCCACTGCCAAGGTCATTAGTCACGCAGGTGTGGTGCGTGTATTTTATCGGCGGGAGGAAGGCGCGATGGTGATATGATTAGATCGGTGCCGATCTGCATGTCGGTTAGCTGTTTTTCGTCCGCAGGTATCTTCAAAAGTAGCGCAGCGCCTCAAAGCCAGTTGTAGCTCCCGGCTGGTAGTAGTAGAGTGCATGAACATGAAAGTGTGTAGAATTATGGGGTGTGGATAGGACAAAGAATGGCAAGGAAAGATCACGCACGATCCTTGGACCTTCGTTAGGGTACTGCTGCGACGTTCCCAAGGTGTTAATCAAAGAAATCACGGAAAACTATCTATCAGAGCAGCCGGTCGCTAGAATTCTTCTCTAGACAGCGGCTGAACTCGACCAAGCTATATAGCCAGTGTCGAAAATCTAGCCAGTGCCAAAATCCTGGGAGTAGAACCCTAGTAGGACCTCCCGGTCAGAGGCACTGCAGTTGATATCAATTGATGCTAGGCCACCTAAGCTAGTTTGAAAGTCAGTTTATACATTTTCCAAATATTACTGGAATATCTTCATTGAGCAAAGAAATAGCGAAACATTTTTACGTGAAGAAAGAACTTTACATTTTACATAAAAAAGAATTTTGTAAATGCTGAAAATATTTTATTTAAATTTGAATAATAGAATGGAAAAAGTGAACACAAAACATATCCATTAGTCAAAAATCAAGTTCTTGTTGAGCACAAAAAAGCAGATTTAGTTAATAAATTACGATTCCTTTCTAAGCTTGCATTCTCCGATGATTCGATCTTCGCGGTCTGGCATCACCTGCAGCTGGGTACAGAAAGATGCGATTACCGTCACTTCACGAGACCTCCGATCGGCAACAGAAAGTTAATGGACGAGGATGGTGGGGTGAAGTGAAGAGTCAAAGGTCAGAAGTACGTCTTGGGGAGAAAACAGAGAGAGGAAGGGCGTGGCTGGCGAGCGGTGGCGGTGGCGGTGGCGGTGGCGGGGGCGGGAGCGGGGCGAGGGCGGGGAGGCGGGGGCGAGGGGCGGGGGCGGGGAGGGGCGGGGCGGGGGCGGGGGCAGGGAGCGAAAGCGCTAGGGTCGTGGCCCACAGGGCGTGGGGCGTGCCACAAACATCCTTCGGGCCCTCGCGTGCGCGGCCCGCCCCCCGGCCCTCGCCGCCGCCTCCGCCTGCCCCCCCGCCGCCGCCGCCGCCACGGCCGTTGTACCGTCTGCTGGCCTGGGAGCGACGCCTGCGCTAGCCGAAAACGGAGCATGTGAGCACCGGAGGCAGCGGCGGCGACGGCGGCGGCGGAGAAGCCGATTGCGGTGGAGTAGGAGGAGGCCAGCGGCGCGCCGGCGGCACACTTGCAGGGGAACGTGAGCGGCGCCCAACCGAAATGGAAAGATTCCCAAACAGGTTCGGGAACCATTCGATCAATCTAACATTCAGACGCGATAAAAACATTCATACATATTACACGCATTACACACAATATCTACATTACATTAGGTACATTTTTTACAATTGGATAATATTATTATTGTATAATACCAAGAGATATTATTTACCGTTACATTTTATTACCCACTATAATTACTAATATAAATATCATTTAAAATATTATATTGGGTACTTTTTATAAATATAATTTAAACCAATGTTAACTAATAACCGAAATGTAATCGAATCTGATTCTTGACATGATAACGATTAAAATTGATATGCATGCAAACGTGATCTTTCAGCATTACATGAAATGCGTACGAAATCAATTTTCCCCTGTTTGTCTTGAAAGTAAATACATTAATAAGAAATGTATAAATACATTCTAACGCTGAGGAACTATTAATTACAAAATATATAATAATGCATTTTCAACTCTGATTGCTTGCAAATTTTTTACTCATATTCGTTGAAAATGGACAGCAAAACACGAAAAACGAGTCACTTTCAATATGTTGGCTTTTCATAGTATTTATTTTACATCAAAAACTGTTGAAAGCTGTGTGCGACTTTCCACCGTGAGAAGTGAATTCTCTGAGCAATTTGTAATTCTATGATCCCTACCCTAAGCCATTTACTACTAGAATTTTGAATACAGAAAGAAAATGTGAGGTTTTTGCAAGGATTGTTAACAAAATATTCTCTCCAATGTAATAAAATATATTTTGAAGGGTAAATCAGTAATAAATTTGGGCCTTTATCCCTCATCATGTCCTTCGTGAAGGAATAATACTTCCTGCCGCGAGAAAATACAGAACAATAATTTCAACAACTATATTTCCCACTGAATTATAGAAGTCGTGCGCCGATAAAGAAGTTACATTTATGTCCAGAAGCAAAACAAGGGGCCATTTCAGTATTTGCTCAAAGGATCAGGGGAACTGGATGAAAGACCTGATCGAGATGAGGGTCTTTGACCTAGAAGCTGTAGTACATGCTTGTCAACATTTACAGGCTCGTTCAAATAATAAAGAAATCTTTAAAAATATAAAATGTAGATCATACTTTGCTCCGCTCAAGAATGAAACAGAACATTAAAGGGAAAAGGTTAGAAACGATTGTAGATGCCATATAGTAAAACGAAAGCGAGAGATACGTCGGATCAGAATGAAACAGACAGTACTCCTAACCAGTATGTAATCATGAGTCATTAGATATGCAGTCTGTTTTCCGCTCAAAAAACGCGACGCAGCAGCCATAGGTCTTTTTTCCGGGTGACGATTATTGTGGTGCTCTTTCCCTATCATTATTCTGGCGTTTTCTCTTTCAATGTGGCCGGTTTTTTTCATTTTCCTGTGGTCACGCTCGCTTGGTTTAATATTAAATGGCACGTTTATCAGGAAATTGATCATATAAAGCTCTATTTTTCTAATGAATTCTGCTTTCTATAGCAAGTTTTACACATTCTTACACATTTCAAAACTTAATTTATGACCTTTCTTTACGTTTTACACATTTTTTTGTTTTGCTCGTCAACATTTACAGGCTCGATCAAATAATAAAGAAATCTTTAAAAATATAAAATGTAATCATATTTTGCGACGCCACACTATTTGTTTTTTTCGAAAACGCTTTAATTCCACCATCTTTGAAATTGCCAGATCAATAAACTTAATGAAATTCATTAAGCATTCACGCAAACCACATAATAATGTTTTGTTATTGATGTTTTATACGTCCTCAAAGATTCATATCTGTAACTTAGTCATGTAAAATATGATACAGGATGTAATTGTCCTCGGTATATCGTACAGTGCAAGTTAAATGTATCGTACAGTAAAGTTAAATGAACGCGTTTTAAAAAAGGAGCTCCGAGCAGAAACGCATGAGGTATTTCCCCAGTCTCCTAGAAACGAATTACATCAACGGTTTACATTCTCCTATCTCTTAGGTGCAACACAAGCACACACTGGTGCATACAGACATGAAAGAAGTTGCAGTGTTCCATCCGCCTCCGCTGCTACTCTCCACCTCTCTCATCACCACCACCTCTTCCGCCACAGCTGACACTCAACCCGCCACATCCTCCGCCCCCTCGCCCTCTCGCCCTCTCGCCCTCTCGCTCTCTCGCCCTCTCGCCCTCTCGTCCTCTCGCCCTCTCGTCCTCTCGCCCACTCGCCCTCTCGCCCTCTCGCCCACTCGCCCACTCGCCCACTCGCCCACTCGCCCACTCGCCCTCTCGCCCTCTCGCCCTCTCGCCCTCTCGCCCTCTCGCCCTCTCGCCCTCTCGCCCTCTCGCCCTCTCGCCCTCTCGCCCTCTCGCCCTCTCGCCCTCTCGCCCTCTCGCCCTCTCGCCCTCTCGCCCTCTCGCCCTCTCGTCCTCTCGTCCTCTCGTCCTCTCGTCCTCGCCCTCGTAACAGTCTTCAATATTGCCGCAATTACCGTTACAAATTGCGAATTTATCCCTTGGAGTACAGGAAGAAAAGAAATACAAGTTTTTGGTATGAAAGAACACAAATTTACACTACTAATTTTATATACACCATTCAATACATATCTACTTCTTCCTGATTATAAGTATTATCTTGTCGGCGATGTATTGAATTATGTAGGCTGAATATTGCAAAGTTTGACATCTGTAGACATGAAAACTGTATTTGGGGTCTCAGTGTGGAGATTTCTTTTCGGTACCATTTTCTGAAGCAATTACCGCCTTTTTGGTACAGAGAATGTAGGTATGTACAACCAGATGGTCAGAAATGAAGACTGAAAACATCTTCCCGCAACATTCTTGAGGGGTCTTTACCAGATGTATTGGAGCAGAATCCTGTTGGAAACTACAATTCTGTCCCATGAGTTTTCAACAGGATTTTACTCCAACACACACGGTCCTCCCAATGCAGTCTATTCCAACGCATCAACATTTTCTTTAAAAGTGAGATAGATCGTAATAAAATTGTTCGAGAGATTGGACTATAGTGATTTTCATTTTTAATCTATATTTTGAATTTTTCCGAAACTGAAATGTGTACATAGAAATCACAGATTGACTGTCAGTTTGGCCCACTGTTCTTTCCAACTTCTTCAGACGGACCGCTATTAATTCGCAATCAGCAGGTGCGCCGTGCTTGTGAGGCGAGCGGGGTGAGGTAGCGCGGAGGGGGTCGGGGCGTGGCGTGGAGGGGCGGTGGTGTGAAGCGAGGCCTGCCATTACTAACGATGCAACTTGCTGACGGGCTGTTAGTCGGCTCCTCCCTGCTCCAAATGACCGGGGAAGGGGACCGCAGCCGCGGCGATGCTGCAACCGGACCCTCTTTCCCACCGGCCCACACGTCAGCTTCTTAGCCGCTCGTCTACGAGCTGGCGGAGCGATCCTTCAGATGCGCCACCTCTTCCTTTTAAAATTCCGTAAATATTACCACAGAAAAAATACTTTCCACTTCTCATTACGCACATATAATTGAATTAATTGGAGATAATAGTATTTTCTGACAATATTCTATATGTGAACATTTATTTGCAATTGAATTTTAATCGACATCCGTTAACCCAAACGATTTTTAAGACATACAATAAAAAACGTTTAAGATTCCGTAAATATTACCACAGAGGAAAGAATTCATTGCACTGAAACATGGCATTAGCAAAGCGGGAACTCTGTGATAAAACAATGTTTCATTTAATTTCTAGTTTGTATTCATTAAAAAAATAAACACCTTACACAATTATAATAAGTAAGTGGATGACTAAGTCTGCTATAGCAATACGCTAACGCAATATGCGATTGCATATTGTCTAGTTGCAAGTACGCGATAAAAAAAAAGTAGAGCAAACTTAAGAAAGTGTGCACTCTCGTAAACTCACTGAAAGATATTACTATACGGCGGCATGGATACTTGTGAATCGCACGGGCGATACAATAGTTCTTGTTAACAGAGAGTGTGGTGCCGAGAAACCGGTTGGGTTCCGTTCAAATTAGAAAAGCCCTGGGGTTGCCCTTCCGGCCGGACGCGCTTTGAGGCTATGCACTGTGTTGCAGCCTCCCCTGCACTCGTCTACGAGCTTCCTTCAGATGTGACGCCTCTTCCTTTCCTTCCATTCTTTCTTTCTTGCTATATTCATTACTTTATATATTTCCTTGACTTCCTTGGTCAATTGCAAATTTGTTTAGTGTCCCTTGCGTGTCTGTTCCCGTTCATTGGCTCCTTCGCTCCTTCACTACCTACCCCACACATCCGTACTTGTACCTACCTAACCTCCTTTTATGACGTCGCTCACACTATTTCTTGTTCTAGCCTGTTTGACTGGCCTCCCTTTCATTTGCGGAGCATTGAGCTGTGCGCCACGCCCAGTAAATGTGTTTTCCAAACCGACCATCATTCCTAAATTTCTTCTGCTCACTCACCAAACGTCTGACACGACTCTAATATGATGTTTCATTGACCGCATCAAGCAATCAGAACTTTTACGTTAAGTCGTCGCCCGCTGTTTTGTTTGAATAGCTGTGCACCTTCCCACTCATGCGATGTTCTTCGCACATTGGCTTCAACATCAAACAACCTCACTCTTGGCTAGCAATAATCCTCAGAATTTAGCACCTGCCTGAGGAGAAATAACTAATTGAGCTTTTAAATAAAAGTTGGCCCTTAAATTAAAGTGACCTCTCTGAACTTTAAATATTTCAGGGTCAAGACTTTGTCAATAATACTGATAAAACACAAGTGATCACACAATTGCCATTATATATTTTTCTGATATTACAATGAATAACCAGTTATAGAATTACCTTTTAATCTACGTGCGTAAAAAAGAAAAAACGCTGATAGACTTGTTGCCTTTCGGTTTCACCTCTA
The DNA here is from genome assembly GCA_964035755.1 of Teleogryllus oceanicus. Taxonomy (NCBI): domain Eukaryota; kingdom Metazoa; phylum Arthropoda; class Insecta; order Orthoptera; family Gryllidae; genus Teleogryllus; species Teleogryllus oceanicus. The sequence goes on from CAXIVR010000002.1 coordinate 6,648,940, forward strand.
AAAATGGCAGATAAAAGCGTCGGCTGGTGACTCCCTAAATCCAGTTCGAACGTTCCTTTGGGCTGGACTTCAGGAAGGCTACGGATATATGACATCTCAGATTCAATCGCATTCGGAAACGGATTTCCTGCCACAAGGCCCTCGGGAGGACTCTGGATGCCAGCTGACCTGGATGCGGTGTTTCTCACTGGCTTCAAGTAGATGCAAAAATGGAGCCGGTGAAAACCGGCACAGAATCGGTGCCGAAACTTCGTAGTGGGTCGCCGCTCTTCAAATCGTTATCCACATCCTATACCTGTTCTCACCTCTACTTTAAAGGCTTTTTGGCCATCTATCGCTCACTCCAGACTTATCTAATTCATATAATTAAATAGCTAAAATGATGTTTATTGCCATTAATATAGGGTTAATTGCGTATAACTACAGTATAAGGGAGGACATGTCCCATTATTCTGATTCATTTATAAAGTCAAAGACGGCTCCTTGGAGTATAAATTATTTTTTCTGTATGCGCTAGTCTAATACATTTCACTTATCTTACAATTTAAATTACTCTAACAATTTTAGGATTAAGTAACTATTTTTCATAAGTAAACATAAAATGAACATTTCGTTATCGTGACCTAATCTATATTTTCTGTCCAAGTGTCCCGTAACCCCAAGCCACGCGATCGGTCTCGTTTCTTTTCTTCCTACATCGACTCGCGTCTATTAGGTAATGGTAAAAATAATAATAATGTAATAATAATAATAATAATAATAATAATAATAATAATAATAATGCAGATTATTTGCATCACTCGATTTTTTAATTTAAATTTATTTTTGCGTGATTATGATAGATGCAGTAAATTAAGTGCTATGTGTCCTTTTTTGACTTAATTTAGAAAACGACAAATTTAGGTCAAATGTGGAGCTAATTCTATGTTGAGAACGGTTGTTTACCGTGTTAGCGAGAAAAGGGCATTCTGTAACAGGCGGATCCTAAAATTATTTCACAAGGAGACCAATTACATTTCGGCCATTTTGTATTGTAGATTTCATGCAGTAACATCTGCTCGGGTTTACTGGGAATTCCCATTTGGAATGTGTATCACATTGTGGTAATATTGTTCAATTATAATTGTGGATATATGAGGAGAGAGGAGGGGTCAAGGACGGAGAAGCAGAAGGGTCGCAGGCAGTCCGAAGACATTGGTACTGATCGTTGGTATTGATCCTAGATTCATCTCCTGGATTCATCACTAACCGGAGAGACCAGTCTGCGGTTAGAATCCCTCCCTAGACAGTGGTTCAATTCACTCAGCTCAAGCTTCACACGACACAGCAAAGTTGCTAAAGTGGAAAGTCGATTAATCTATCTCAAACCCTGTAAACACCGATCAACGCAGAGGCAACAATGTTGCCATTGAGCATCCGCAGGCGTTTCTGACTCCACTGCTGCCACCGTCCTCCACCATTTCCAAAGCTATCGTCGCAATCATTAGTGCCACCGTCGCCGCCTCTTTCGCTGTCACCCACCTCGTCGTCGCCACCGGTGACCCGCCAACCCTCTTCTCCAACGTCGCTCCATCTCCACCACCGGCAATTTCTTCAGCTCCCTCCCCGGCGTCTACCGATTCCCGCATGGCCACGGCAGACGGCGGCGGAAACTCGCGTCCGCGCGCAGACAGGTTTGTCGCCATCACATCCCTCCCCCACCCGACCCCGCCCACATGTCTGCTGTGCCCAGCGCCGCGGCCCGCCATCCTGCAGGACGCAATCGCCCGCGAAATGCGCCAGTGGTGGAGTCGGCGTCACGACGGCGGCGGCGACGGCGCCGGTAGCCTCGAAACCCAATTCGACGCCCGGAACTAATAGCGTGACTGGCGCGGGTGCCCCGCCGCCCCCGCACCATCCCCGTCGGTGACAAATGCGTCTGCGGACACGCTTTTTGTAAAACATCTCGTTGAAACAACTATCGCTTGGCGCCCGTCACTTGTTTCACGCTTTCCCCGAATTGGGCGCCGCCGGTGGTTGACCGTGAAGGCGCCACGGGGGGGGGGGGAGCGACCTTCGCAAGTTGTATCATCGTTCGTGAGAACATGTGTGTGAGCGGGCGGGCAGGCGGTACTTCCCGAAGGTTAGTGTTCCTACTCACCAAATATTCCTTTACGGCGAATGCTGTTGTAAACACACACCCATGGGAATCCCATCTGTTCTGTTATATCTCCCCACTCTTGGGCACAAAAAATTGATATATATGCTATTAAACAAACTAATATGTCTTCTCCTTCGTTGAAAACACTTTTGGGAGACTTCAAATTCTCAGAAACATTCTGTTTTTTTCTTCACCAATACACAGAAGTGCATTAGTCCAGATATGCTGCGTTGTTATAAAAATTTTCCCGAAATGTTTCAATTTTAATTATGTTCGTAACGATTTGCTGTAGTTTTTTGTCATTTTATTGATGGAATTCTCCAATCAACTTTTTGTTAAACAAAGCATGAGTATCACAAGGGCTCAGCGATAACTTGAATAAATAAGTCTGCTATGGCTTTGGAGCAACATCGTTGCCTATCGTTTTCCCAGGGAAGTTTTGGGGTTTGAATCCCAACAATGCGAAGAAATAAAATAGGTCATCTTCGTCAACATGTTATTTTTATTCACATAGCCGGCTTTCGACGGGTTTGCCGTCATCATCAGTCTCGCTGCTTTCGGTAAAAGTCGATAGACTGTAAAAATACTATGTTGACGAAGATGACTTCTTTTATTTCTTCACATAAGAACGTCAACAACACCGAATCAGAATTTCCACAATTCCCATCAATAGCAGATCTTGTTACCTAGTTTGGAAGATCTAGTAAACAAGTTAAGTAGTTTGGTTGAATCCAACCGCTATTTGGAGGAAATTCTAGCTTTCTTTTATTCTGATTGGCAGGTTTCCTCGAATGTGTTCGATCATTACCAGGTGAACCCCAGAGCAGTACTCTAACAAACGAGCTATAGACCCCGCGCGATCTTTCCTTCGTCATCCGTCTCCTCCTCCTCACATTCACACACACAAACGTATGCGCTACACTATCACGTGCCTGGGAGAGCAGTCGGGAACATATAACTTCTCCTAGCAGAGGCGGCACTGGGGGGATATCTGGAGAGGGAAAACCTCACAATCCGACTTGTAGGTCGGTGCCAGATCACACGTTTCAGTAGAGAAGGACGCTGTCTCCCTCCGAGAGATAACATGCACTACAATTACGGGCCGAATGGCCTAAGTAGTTGATGCTCGAGAAACCAACAAAAAATCCAAATTCATTCAACAGAAAGATTGAAGTTTTTTCTTAATAAAAGTTCCAATAATTACTTTTTATAGACAATCACAAATACATAATTCTCATGAATTCAAATTATTCACCCATTTTCTTGTTAATTGACATATTGTTAAGGCCTGATGATGGAGACACAACTCGACCTCTGAAACGTTGACACGCCGTTTCTTGTTTCAAGATACCATTGTGAATGAAAAATCATTTATGTTTTAATAAATGTATTTGTGACTGTCTATAAAAAGTAACTATTGGAATTTTTATTAAGAAAAAACTTAGTAGCAGACAGCCTATGTGTCATCTTTCTAGGAAGATTCAAGCTTTAGATTTACTCGGGGCCAAACCCGAACGAAACGCGGCTGCGTTCAGACGAGCATCGCGGACGATGCTGCTGTCCGTCGGTAGAGGACGGCGTCCGGCGGGCCGTCTGGGGGCCGAAAACGACGAAGCGGGACCTCGGGGCAGCAAACCGGCCGCGCTGGATTCTATCCGAGCATCGGCCGAACGTCCGCCGGCTGGGTGGGTGGGTGGGAGGGCGGTCTCGCTTAATTCGCGCGGCCCAGTTTCCCTGCTGCGGAGGCGCTGGGGCGGAGCCTGCGTCACCCCGGAACTTGACCGGAAGGAGGCCATCGCCGAGAATACGATCTGCGCGGGCGGTGCAGTATGTCCGAAGCGGGCGTCGGCCTTTATTTGGTCGAGAAACGCGTCACCGCGCTAAATCAAAATAGCGTTTTACCATAAGATATAACAGTACCTAAGATATCTTTACTACTAGAGAAATGTAGTACCTCTCAAACGACGAAAGAGTAAGATGTATTGTACCTTTTGCGGCTAGATATCGAGTACCTTCAACGCGTCGTGTGGAATATTTTTTCCATATTCCAGTTGTTTCAATACCAAAAGTATATAAATGCCGAATGTTTACTCTATTATGAGGGATAAAAAACTATTTTAAGTTCTGAATCCATAACAATGCAAATTACTACGTTGCATTTGTTATGCACTGTTGGAAGACGCCTGCATTTAATTTGTACTGACAATCATACAATAGCCAAATGCAGATCTGAACATTAGAAAGCTTCAAATCAAAAAAATACTTTTTTAAATGGTGACGGTTTCTCATCGGGTGTCCAAAATTTGCGAAGGAATTATAAAAATTAAACATGTTAGACAATAGCAAGTTCATGATTTCGTAATATAATAAATAGTATTTTGTTTCGATATTTATCCCCAAAGACACAATTTGAATAGCGTTATTGAAAGCGAGAACTCTTATCGTCATTGATCAAGGGATCAAATCGCTCTTATAGATATTTTTCAACCTTATGTTCCTGTTTGGAATAAATAAGAAAACATTTTTCATTCGACGATAAGAGCTAAAGATAAAGTGCAGATAATGCATACGCGAATATATTGTTTTGTTGCTTCTTTGGGTTGGTTCTTTGAAAAAAAAGTATGATCTTGATGATTGTGTAAGCTTCTTTAGTTAGTGAAATGGAAAATAAATGCATTAGTTTTTTATTTGTTAGTGATGCAAGTCTTCTTAATCCACGAGATTCCTTATTTCATTGCCAGTTCCGGTTTAGCTGGTATTGAAGGAGACTTCATCTCATAACCCAAAACCAGTTCTTTCACCTTGTAACATTTCTTTGGGAAAATGTCGTAAGTTCTACATTTTTAAGTAATTCCAATGAATGTAACACACCCACAAAATTCGTCATAAAATAAGATACTCGCGTTGAATTTCGTCCCGTTAAGTAAATGTTCTACAGCGATTTCCACAATGAAAACATTTGATCGTATCGAGTGAATGGTGAACGTACTACGAGCGAAAAGAGGGCACCGGTAGAGAAAAAAAAATAGTAACGACTTACATCGAAGACGGCAAAACGGGACGGAGACGAGGAGAAACTTTAAGATGCATAGCGCTTGCGCCTAGAGCAGGCAGCCTACTCCAGCCGTAAAATGAACCGCGGACCGTTTAAGCTCAAGGGAAAGAGGCAGAACAGTGTGTATTCAATCATCTAACGTCCAACCACTTGCTGCAACACCGCGCACGCAAAAACCGTCGACCAGCGAACGGGAGGGGGGCAGAGAAACGCAGAACAGGTTCATCTCAAACTCGTGAAACCGCTTTGAGAGTGAAAAATGGTGTTCCTATTTAATCGGGAACGACTAAATGGTGGTAAAAACGGGTCCGGAAATGCGTTGTGGTGGGGCGGCCGTGGATGTAATGAGTCGATGAAGGGGCGTAGGTATAGAACGATTTTTCTAACGATGAGCCAAAGTAACAGTTCGCGTAACAAGTGATCATCACATGAAATTCAGAGAAGTATCCCTCCGCCGCGATAGCTGTCCAGCCACGCCTCTTCGTAAAGTGTTAGGTTATAGTTCCTGTGAAAACATCCCTATGCAGAAGTCTAAAAGTTTCGCTGAGGTATATGCATGTACGCCAGTCCTGGAAATGTTTAAATTTAATTACGTAAGTGGATAATCTCTTTATCTGCTCTCACAATCAGTAAAAGAAATCTGCCACGAATGTAAATAGAAAGCTCTCAATCACAGCTCGCCACACAACAGTACAATAGACGGAAACACGTGCACCAGTGCGCATCTCGGTTTTAAAATAAGCATAATATTTATAACAAAAAAGTGAATTCAATGTAATGTTAATACAAAAAAAAAAAGAATTTTTACAGAAGAGCACATAACACTGCACTTCCTAACTTCAATTAATCGTTCAATAATTCTTCAACTTTCAATAATTCAATAAAGCGCACTATACTTTCATCGGACGAGGACATGACAAAAGGAAGCGTCGAAACCATTTACAAGTTAGCCCACTGCAAACGAAGGAATGCAGGAATGGAGTCTAATGGGCTCGAGGGCACAACGACCACAGAACCTTCAGTTATGTTGCTGTCTCTTTGGCACATCCTTAGGAAAATCTTTCTATACGCGCGTCGCGCCGTCACGTCACGCCGAGCGACGCCGACGGGGACGCCTAGAGCAGGCTGACAGGCGGCGTTGTCCGCTCGCGCGCGTGACGCAACGCCTCCACTTCCAGCACGAGCGCGCGGCGCCGACCAACAGGAGAAGGGTCACGGTCGAGGAACAACGGTTTGGTTGAGCGGAGTGTCCTGAACCACTGAAACACTCACACACTGAGTTGTTTGTAACCACAGAAACAGAAACAAGCGAAAGATCGTGATGAATGCAGGACCGTAACATTCAATTCTCAGATCTATGAGATTGAGACCGAACGTTACTATACATAATTTAATTTGCAATATTGAACGCTGTGTAATTTTTTTGGGGGGAAGGTTATTTAAGTTTGTATCAACCTCTAGGTCATTAGCAACCACTATTGGCTTTTTGATTGATTTATTTTTTCGTGTTTCCGGGCGTGTCATCTCCTCAAGTCATTAGTCCCGTAAGTATTGTGCAGGGTTTTTTTCTCGGGAGATGGCGGTGATCTTCCCCCTCTGGATGGCGAGATCCGGCGTCGACCTGCCGTCGGCTAGAGGGGTTTCCCCCTAACAAGGACTCTCCCACTAGCGGGGCACCGCCCCAGCCGGGACAAGCTCTAAGCTCCCGACCGGTCTCCCGGAATATGTGGTAGTGTCGTGCATGTTAGTGTAAGTGTAAAGGGAGAAGATAGGACAAGGAAGAGGAAGGACAGATCGCGCGCGGTCCATGGCCCGTTGTTAGGGTACTGCTCCGGCATTCGCCTGGTGTTGATCGTAGAAACCACGGAAAACTACCGATTAGAGAAGCCGGCCGCTAGAATTCTCCTCCAGACAGTGACTGAATTCGACTTAGCTGAAGAGCTAGTGTCGAAATTTCTGCCGCTGTGGCGAGAGGGAACCTAGGACCTCCCGGTCAGAGGCGCTGCAGTGACATCAGTTGATGCACTGAGCTACCGCTACCGGTAACAACGGTTTGGTTGAGCGGAGTGTCCTAAACCATTGAAACACTCGCATACTGAGTTGTTTGTAACCACAGAAACAGAAAAAACCGACAGAATGTAATGAATGCGGGACAGTAACGTTCAATTCTCAGACCTATGGAGTTGAGACCGAAAGTTACTATACATACTTTCATTTGCAATATTGAACGCGAGTGTAATTTTTTTTTTGGGGGGGGGGTATTTAAGCTTGCATCAACCATTAGCGACCACTATTGGAGCTAACGGAATTGTAGCTAAGTAGATGAAACGAAATGGTGGTGATAAGGGGTGAAAGGAGGAACACAAATACAACAATGCCCGAGGCGGGACTACTGCCTTACTGTGCTACTGCGTCACTACTGCCTTAGCGATCTCGGCCACCGGGCCGATGCGAGTGTAATTTTATTCACTAATAATTTCATTAATAAGTACAATATAGAATCTTTGGAACGTGGTTTCGTTATCCGAATTGTTCGGAAGAATGATTTAGAATATTAAAAACTGTAATACTATTCATTATTCATAATTGAGTATTCGTCATAAGTCTCCAAAATTATATATTTATAACAAAAATACACAATGTATGTTAACAGTCTTCAAAAGTAGAGAAGTTGTAAACGAACTAAGAAATGGTTTACTGTGATTTATCGTGTGAATCTCTAGACACCTGCGAAGAACATACGCTGTGCAGGCTCCGTTTAAAGATAGACGGCAGCACGATCATTAATTGTAGGTTTGGAGATAATGTGCCAAGCGCCCCGCGATAACATCAGCCTGTTCTGGTAGTGGGAGGCACAGTGCTTCTCTTCATGGGGTTTCTGAACAAGAGCTTTGCCTGTTCTTGGCCAGTTTCTTAAGTTGCGCTTCTTTGAGGATGCCGGCCGAATACGTTAGGGTATAACAAAACTTTCTTCGAGACAAATGTAATTTACCTCGAAACCTCTTCGATACCTCGGAATCTCCAACCACGATGTATGAAGGATAATAAAACAATTACAAGTCTTCCAATATTTCCACCTACCGAAGATCGAGTGAACTAGTCCAAATTCAATACGATGATGAAGATGCAATTTAAAAAATATATTTTAAGAATTCGATTTATACACGTTCTGATTTTCGAGACTCTATTCCTTTTATTCGTTAAACGGCATGCATGGATTTAGGTAAGTGAAGAATTTCATTCACAATCAATACGGCAAATTTTGGTTGGAAAATTCTTGGGTTTTAATTTTATAAATTCAGTTTCACACAACGAAATAAAAAGATGTGAATGAATCACTTTCAGTTGCGTGAATCAACTGCTCTTCGCCGCCAGAGTGGAATTATTTCCAGGAAAGTTCCAGTAGTCAGTTCCAACCTGTCATGACCATTCGGTTCAATGGTACCGTAATAAACTTCACTAGTAGGGGAGGGGCGTCGCAAAAACCTGTTGGAATTGATTGGAGCAAAGTTGTAAACTGTTATTTGGGAAAACCACATTCACTCCCTGTTCCTCAAAAATGAAGGAGAGATGTGAATCATGTCTGTCAACAGTATAGTTCTTTGAATTTATTCATTTTTTAAAATAATGTTCACTGCCTGATCAAATATAATAAGCTGACCAATTAATGGTTGATTTTATATTCAATACGCTGCATACTGAAACTATTATAGGCATTCATAACTAAAATTATATGATTTTGGAAATAATTTCTAGTTATGAAGGGAGGAGCTGCATTTGCTTGAATTAATTGGAATCTCAGTATCTCAGTATCTCAGTATCTCAGTATCTCATGGTCAACTTTGTTGTGGAATCAATGAAGTAATCAAAATCAATAAGAAAATTTAACCATTTCTCTATTAATAAATTTCGATCAAAATTAAAAATGATTTTAAAATTATTTGTAGTTTGATACCATATTTTAGTGTACTCTGAGAATTATTTGAGCTTAATTCGTAATAGCATTAATCAAATTTCCAAGCTTTAATTGCTGGAGCCTGAAATAAAATGTGGCTGTACATACACAGAAAGTTTTCAAATTGAATTTCTAAATAAAAAAAAAAATATCTGACAATATCAATATAATACATCAGGCGTATTATGATCGAGAGATCTCGCCTGTCTACAAAAGATTAGACCGTGAGAAGGTTGACATGTTACCTGAGAAGACGACACTGTCAACTTCAGTAATGGGTTTAATATAAAAAGCGCAATATTACTTTTGAAATACAGCCACAATTCTGTATAAGCTATCCACAAAAAAAGCAGGGAATGTCTTTACGTCCGTGATCTCCTGTGATCCTTGAGAAATGAAGGAATAGAAAGGCACTGATTTTACAATCGAAGACAATGAGTAGTTTTTATAGGATGTTAAGGCAAGCGATAGAAAGATTTACGGTCCTTCATAATTAAACTTCACCCTTACCTCAATTCCGCAAAGTAAAAGAGGGCAGTCTGGTAAAAGCGGAGAGTGGGGGTCCGAGATTAAGGTCTTAATTCGTTGGGAGTAGTTAATACCAACAATTACATTACTAAAGATAGAAGAACAGAGTACTGTACTATTGAGGTATGAGTGTACCGTACACTATTCATTTTTATCGACAAATTATAGGGAACTATCATAAAATATCGTTCAGAAGAAATGGAAAGAGAATGACAGTTATCAATCTTGTAAAACTCTTTGCCGGTAGTTATTCATCTTTTGCTAATTATTCATCATTAGAGTTGAATCCATAAATCCAAATCCTATTGGAAATAATATTTTGCATTTAAGTTATAAGCGTACTTTTCACTCATTTGATCAAGATGTCTTAAAAGGAAAAGCGTTAAAGGAAGTTAACGATACCGATTGGAGTACTAATTCCACGCAATGAAACAACAATTTTACAACGACTAATTGAGTAATGTGTAGTATGAAAGTGAATGAACGAAATGAAAACAGAAGTTGATAATTGATCCACGGTAAGTCCACGGTAAGTATTAGAAGAAAATAAAATATGATTTCCGTAGAAACACAATGACCGCAACGTCAACAAAGTCATATAGTACATCCCAGTCAATGTTGAATTCTCAATCTCCATGTCCACATTCGACGAGCATCATCTAAACGCTCTCCAGTAGCGGACATGGAGATTGAGGAATTCAACGATGACTTTGTGTGTTTCTATATATTTTATTTTCTTTAATACTTTACCGTGAACTTACCGTGGTCATTATCGGCTTTCATTTTCATTTCGTTCATTCTTTCATACTGCACATTGCAGTGTCGTTATGCGTGTTGTTTCCTGCGTGGTCTTCCAATCGTAACTCGCAACGCTTTTCATGGTATTGATCAAAATGAAATTAATAAACTTGCTAACAAGTATGAATATTATTTCAATAAATGGTTGTAGTTCTAATGATAGTAATTGGCAGATGAATAACTACCGGCAAGAAGATTTTACAAGATTGACAACTGTCATTCTCTCGACCTGATGATTCCCCATAATTTGTCGATAAGAAAATGAATGGTGTACGTCGCTGCCTCAATGGCTGTTGGCTTCTGTCTTTGTGAAATAGCGGTGTTGGTATGAACATCTCGATTTTGCTCTCACTTTTACCAGACTGCCTCTTTGCTGGAGATTGAAGCAGAGGTGAGTTTTGGTATGAAGGACCGTAAAATCTTTCTGTCGCTTGCCTTGGCACTATAAAGCTTTACTCGTGTTTCTTTCGTTAAAATCGTGCTATTCGTAGGTCTGGCTGGTTATAGACATTCTGCTTTTGTGGTGCTTTGTGGCTGTATTTCAAAAGTAATGTTGGCACATGTGCTGGAAGCCCATTGCGAGGATTGACGGTGATAAATGGCTGTCGGGCGGCATGTCAGCCTTCTACGGTCTAATGCTGTGAACGAGCAGGATGCTCGATCATGTGCGCCTGATATATTATATTGATATTGTCAGATGACACGCTACTGTGTGTAACCGCATTTTTATTTCGAACTTCCGGCGAATAACTGGTAATCTGTGCAATTGGCTTTCAAATATTATCAGTACTAAATGATAATTTTAAAATCATTTTTATTTTGATCGAAAATAGTTAAATTTATTATTGATGCCGTTCTCGTGATTCCGCATTAAGCGAATACTGAATACTGAATACTGAATTCCAATTATCGAAGCAAAATGCAACTCTCAACTCATAACTAAATTATTTCAAAATCGCTGTAATTTTGGTCGAGCTAGTTTCGATGCAGCGATGATAACAAAATCAACCGATATTGACTCGGCAACCGCCACGATCGAACATTAATTGTGTGCAAAAATGAATAAGAACAATTGACGACATGATTCACATCTGCTCGCTATTTTGAGAGTTTAAATGATTTCCCAAACAGTTTACAACTGCTCAACAATTTACTGTACGGCTGCCGACGAGCAGGTAGTGCATGACGATTTGGAAGCGACTACTGAAGCATGGTGGCGGCAGCGGGCCCGATTCGCACTGGCTGGAGTGATTCGTGCATCTTTTTATTTCGTTGTGAGCTAATTGAAACGAAATTTTCCGTAAATTGCCGCATGATATTGTGAATGAGAAGCTATTCACTTTACTAAATCCATGCATGCCGTTGCTTTGAATGGAGAATGAAATATAAAATCAGAAAACGTGTTTAATCAATTTAGCAAAATAACTATTTTTAAATTGTCTTCATCATCGTATTGGTACGGACTGAATACTCGATGTATTGGAGAAGACTGTGAACTATCGCTAGTACATCGTGATTGAAAATTCCGGTATCGAAGACGGGTGTGATGCTCGAGAAGAAAGCGCTGCTAACGTGTTCGAACGCGGCACAGAAACTGACCAGCGAGCAAAGCTCTTGTTCGAGCCCATGAAACTGTGCTCCGCTACCAGAGAACAGGCTGACGCCTGGCAAACCTAAATTGTGATCATTAACAAAATCATGTAAGCAGACACCACAACGTAACAGTGTCTAGAAGATTTGCGCGATATTAATGTCATTCTTAATTCGTTTACAACTTCTCTACGAACTGTTAACACCACATTAATAATATTTTGTTATAATGTTTGGAAGACACCAGCAATACTCAATTATGAGCCAATGAGTATTATTACATTTTAATATTATATTCTTCGAGTACAACTAATATTACGATCCAAAATTCTATATTGTACTATTAATAATTATTAGTGAATAAAACCACATATATCAACCCAAGCAAATAAACTCTGGTAACAGTATTAACACAATGAAGTAATAATCCACCTCAGACTCACGTATTGCATTTATGTTTATACTTTGCCTTATCTGCCGTCGTTTAATCTGCCAGCTGGTGTTAGCTCCAATGATGATCGCCCCAATATTACCAGCAAAGAACACACTGCGTTGTCGTGCGATGGCTCTCTATGTAACTTTCGTCTCTTTCCATGGAGTCTGAGAATTGACGTTGCTGTCACATTCGTACATTCTGTCGATTTTCTGTTCACCTAATGATTTCCCCAGGCGCTCGTAACTGTTTAGAACCTCGCCAACTGGCTAATTGTTACCGGCAGCGACAACTCAATTAAATCGGCTGATGTACTGCGGCATGTTCAAAAGTCTGCCCTACCACGCGAGCTCATTTGGCGCTATTCCGGCTTAGAATAAAATTCGGTCGCGTCTGGGGCAGCGATAACCGGCTTCTGTCGACGGTTTCCGTGGTTTCTGCGATCAGCACCGGGCGACTGCCGGGCTGTACTGCTAAGCGGGCCGTAAAACGCGCGCGATCTTGTCTTCTCTTCCTTGTCTATCTCCTTTACGTACACGTATGTCGGGAGACCGGTCGCGATGGCGGATCTTGTTGAAGCCTCGTTCGGTGATCGCGCCGGATCTATGCTCAGGAAGATCACCGCCTCACTCCTGCTGGCTTCTGCAGGACGAATGTTTGCCGGCTGCAACGGTAATAGTGTTGCTAATGTTTGGAAGGCCTGACGATAACACCCAAAATGCGGCGATTCAATATTGCAGAATTAAGGCCGTAATGTGAAAGCAACGTTCGGTCTTCAATGTCTCAATAGATCTGAAGTGTGTTGATCTGCATTCGTCACGATATTCTTGTTTCTGTTCCGGTAATTCCAGAACATCCGCTCCAGCCGTGTTCGACCGTGTTTCTTCTGACCGGTCGACGCCGCTCGCTACGCGGCGGACGCTCCTTCGTGTCCCCGTCGGCATCGCTCGTGGCGCTGTAACGGCACGCATTGCTCGTGTCAAGCCACAAGGGCTGACGCGGGTAACGGCACGCCTTTGAGTTCTAATGATAGGTGTTCGGCCGTGTTCCATTCTGCGACCTTCGTTTGCGATGAACTAACAGCAAATGTTTCGTTTTCTTTTCCTGTCTCGTCGACTGTATATTACGCTTTGTGGTATTGATTGAAACGTGAACATTAGTGAGGGCCAGAAGATGCGTATTATAACCTGTAAATTTCTTTTTTGTATTGTACATTGAACCGCTTTTGTTATAAATATTATGTATTAAAACCGAGATGCGCTATTCCATGTTTCCGCTCGTGCCACTGTTGGCTATGATGAAGCGACAATTTCTGCGGTGTGTCAAAGGGTATCCTTGCATCAATTAAATTTAAACATTTCGAGACTGGCGTACCTCGCGCTGAACTCTGCATGAGATGTTTCACAGGAACTAACGCTGAAGAGGCGACGATGAGCAACTATCGCGGCGGAGAACCGCTATCTGAACTCGTGTGATGATCGCGATGCGCGAAGCTATTGCTGGCCGTCGTTAGAAAAATCGTTCTACGCGCCTAATCGACTCATTACATCCGCGACCGCCCCACCTGGCGCATTTCAGACCCGTTTTACCACCGTTCCCGACGAAATAGGAGTGCCATTTTTCACTGCTCAAAGCAATTTTGGTTGGTGAACCTGTTGCATTCTCTGCCCATGAACTAAATCTGATCAAACGATTTGCGTGCGTTGATCGTTGAACGTTGAAGACCGATCATATTCTTCTTTCAACGGTAAACGATGCGGTTCATTGCGGCCAGACAAACTTGCTGAGCGGCGTATTATGTTGAGGCTGCTCATTCGTGCACGTCTTGACTATTTTTTCTCTACCGATTCTCTTTAAACAAGTAATGCGATCGCATTCGCGTACGTCAATGTTTTTCATTAACTGAGCATTTATGGTTCAACATGAAGTATCTTATTTTATGACAATTTTTGTGGTGTTACATTAGTGAGTGTAAAAATGTAGAACTTGCGACGAAAATATTTACGAAATGAAAAGAGCTTTGGTTTTTAGTGTGAGATCAGAGTGTCCTTCAATACGGCGAACTGGCACAATGAATCAAGGAAGTCTCGTGAACCAGACTGCATCATAACAAATGAAAACTAATCCATTATTTTCCATTTCATAACTAAGAAACTTGCACAATCATCCCGAGATCATACTTTTTCAGAACAACTTGAAACGGCAAGCCTCATTAAACGTATATCTGCACTTTATCTTAATGCTCGTCGAATGAAAAATGTTTTCTTATTATTCGAAACGAGACATGGGTTGAAAACTGTCTATAAAAAACATTTGATCGCGATCGAATGACAACCAAGAACACAAGCACTATTAACATAAACCAACGATAAGCTGAGGACAAATATCGAGCAAAAAATATGACTGACCATATTGCGAATCATGAACTTGTATTGTCTAACATGTTTAATTTTATAATTCCTTCATGAATTTTAGACGCCCGATGAGAGAGCCGTCATCGGTAAAAGTATTTACGATTTTGGCTTTCTATTCGAATCTGCATTTGACTGTTATCAGGTGGTGAGGTAAATATGCGAGCATCTCCGGTACGTGGTAATTTGCATTGTTATGATTCAGAGAGCAAACATCTCGCCAACCTCAAATGAAACATTCATTACTTTGTTAGCTGGCGATGGAAAAATATTCACGACTGCTAAATATCGCGCAAAGCTACGGCTATCTTACTCTTTCGTCGTTGAAAATACCATTCTAGTAGTAAAGACGTCTTGGTACTGTTGTATCTTGTGGTAAACGCTATTTTGTTTAGCGCGATGACGCGTTTCTCGACAGCAAGGCGACGCCGCTGTTATCACTGCACCGCGCCGAGCGTTGCCGCCGAGTTCGGGGTGTTGCGACTCCGCCAGCGCCTCGCGGCTGAAGCTGAGCGCGCGGTGCTGAGACCGCCCTCACCCGCCCGCCAGCCAACGAACGTTCGGCCGTGCTCGAACAAGTCCGGCGCGGCTTGCGATGTTCAACCCCAGGCGCGGCCCGCCGGACCTATCTCCTACTGAAACGGACGCGCAACATCGTCCGCGATGTCGCATCTGGTGCAAGCGCATTTCGTGAGTTTATTTGATAATCTAAGCAGATCTCTGAAAGGCAGTATGAAACATCATGGTTTTCAATAAAAATTCAATGGTTGCTTTATGAACGGTCTGCGTGCATTTATTAAAACATAAGTATTTTCATTCGCAATGGTATCTTGAGCAAGAAACGGCGTCTAATCAACATTTCCGAAGGTCGAGTTGATACTGACATAGCTGTATGTCAGTGCTCAAGAAAATGAATAATTAATTCATAATTATAACATTGTGTTGTCTTATTGAAAAACTTCAATCTTTCTGTTGAATAATTTGAATTTTGTTGGTTTCTCGAGCATCGAGCCATTCATTGCAGTCTAGTGCTGTGCCTCTCTCAGAAATTTAACTGTCCTTCTGCTGAAAACATTGTGGTGCACCCCCAAGTATCGGGTGTGGTTTCCTCTCGAATGCTCCCCAGTGCCACTTTCTGCTAGAAGATTATGTTGGCACTCTCCACGCTGATGAGCAACAGCACGCACTACAGTGTGTGACTGTGAAAGGAAGGAAGAAGCAGATAACCAGAAAGAAGACTCTTGTAATCACTGCTCGGCTGATGGCTCCCCTTTCAATTCACCTGATCGAACACGTCGGCTGCCAATCGATAAAGCTGAAACTCTCCAAGCAACCAGCTTTGCCAACGTTTGCCGTCGCCAGGCCAGGCGCAACGAATCTGCTGGTGGTGTGGTGTGTTGACGTTCTTATGTGAAAGAAGTAAAGAAGTGAAATGTTCGTCAGCATGGTATTTTTACGGTCTATCGACTTTACCAGCGCAACGAACTGACGTGTTGGCGCAAGCCGTCGGCACCGCTCTAATAACAACAAAAGTAACATGTTGTTGAATGACTGTTATTTCTTCACGTGTAAAGCTTCCCTGAAAAACGATAATTGGCGATGTTGCTTCCCAAAGCTTTACATAACGAACAACTATTAAATTATCGCTGAAACTGTAAATACTATATTTGTTGCTCAGCGGAATGAAATCCATCAACAAAATGATGGCTTCAACAAGGCTATGAGTAAAGTGGCGCGTCGGAAAAATTTTAACAACAGCGCAGCATATCTGGACTGTCGCACTTCTGTGGCTTGAAGTCTCCCAAAGTATTTTCGAAGGAAGAAAGACATATTGGTATATCAGTTTTTGTGCAGAAACGAGAGAATACTATTTAAACGGGCCCCATCAGTGTATTTAACGGCATTCACCATGAAAATGACTGGTAGTAAAGGCGCAACTTCAGGAAAACCTGCCTGCCCACCCTTTCACACACATGACTATACGAGCGCGTATTTTAACTGCGGTCCTCCCAGTGGCACCTTCTGATCAACCACCGGCAGCACTTGGTCAAAAAGCGTGAAACGACGGGCGCCAACGATAGTTCAACGGTGTTACAAAAGCGTGTCCTGAACATTGTTTTCCGCAGTGTGCGAAACGCGGTGCACCGCACCGGTCACGCGTGAACATCATTTCCTTTGTCATATATCTGTTTCCTCCCACCGCTGGCATTCCGCACGAACGTACCGAAGATGGCGAACGCAACTCTGCTTTGGTATGAGCTTGCGTCGAAGTAATGTGATGACGACAAATATCTGCGCAGACACTAACAACCGCCGTCTGCCCGTGGCTGTGCGAAATCAATTTCAAAATGAGCGGACGTTGACAGTCACCGGTGGCATTTTGACAGTGGTGTTGGCACGAGAGGCGGCGACTGGTGGCTGCTGTGCGACGACCAGCAGAGTGGTGAGAGGACTGACAACGTGAGTCTGCGAGTAACAATGGCATTGTTACTTGATCGTGTTTAGTTTGGGCAGTCATGTTTCCTGCAGCTGCTGTGTCGTGGCAGGCTGGTGTCTGAAGGAGGACTACGACACGCAACTGGTCTCTCCGGTGTGAATCCAGGAGAGATTGAATCTGGAATCAATACTTATCATTCTGTGTCTTTGCTTCTCCGTCTTATTTATTATAATTGAACAATATTACCACAATGTGATACACATTCCAGAGTAGAATTCCCAGTAGGCCCGGCAGATGTTTGCATGAAGTCTGCAATACCAAAGTGGTAGATGGTGGTCTCGCGTGAAATAATTTTGTTGCAAGAATGCGCGCTATCGCTGGCACGTGAAACAACCGTTCTCAGCTAGGAGTAGCTCACATTGACCTAAATTTGTCGTTTCTAAATGAAATCAAGAGCGTAACGCAATTACTGCATCTATATAATCACGTATTGGTGAAAATCAGTGATGCAAATGTCTGCATTATTATTATTATTATTATTATTATTATTATTATTATTTACATTATTATTATTTTACCGTTATGAACGCGGTCGATAATATCAACATCTTTTTCTTGAACACTGAACAATAGACCGGAATACGATAACAAAATGTTTTATGTTTACTTATGAAAATGGTCACTTAATCTAAAGTGTTAGAACCAGCAGATAAGTGAAATGTATTAGTAGCGCCCATAAATAATTTATACTCCGGGCGCGTCTTGTTATAAATAGTCGAAATAATAAGGACATGGCATCTCCTATACTGTGAGTTATACGCAATGCTCCCTGCTATTAATATTGTACTTTGTCATTTAACTATTTAATATATGGTGGGCAAATGCTGGAGCGATAGATAAACAAAGCATTAGTAAGTGAAGCACAAGTATGGATAATGGATAGCGATTTGAAACGGCGTTCCTACAATTTCGGCTTTGCCATTATGTCGCTCCGACTGCATCTATGAAGCCAGTAACACCCATCAGGTCGGCATCCAGAAATCTCCCCGAGAGCACTTTGTAACGGAAATCCATTTCAGGCGGTGAGTCTGGTGTCATGGCCTTTCTGAAGTCAGCCGTGTTAACTGAATTGCTTATCTGCCATTTTTTAGAGGTGGCTCCGAGCAACAATCTATCGGCATTTTCTTTTACGCGCATGGAGTAAAGGTATTCTATAACAATTTATTATTAATATCGAAAAATATATAATGTACGTAGTGTGATCGCAATGTTTATCGTATTATTGACAAATGTGACACAATCGCCCAAAGTTAAGTGCTGTTAGGCCAACTTTTATTTAAAGCTAATTGAGCCATTTTTGCTCGCGATACTAGAACTACGAGGATTGTGCTGGCCGAAACCAGGTGACGTGTTGAAGCCAATACTGGCGTAATGAAGGAAAGGTGCGACTATTCCAAACTGGTAGCGGAGCATTTTGACTTTCTTTGTCAAAGGAGCCAGCGACGCGTCAATGAAAGCGATCGCTGTGGGAATGGGTGATCGCTGACAGTGGCGAAAGCCAGGGAATGATGATGGAATTTGAAAGAGCATTTACTGGGCGTGGCTTTGACTGTGCTCGCAAACGAAAAGGAAACGGTCAAGCGAGCTGAAACAGAAATAGTGTGATGATCTCAGAGACTGACGAGTACAATGCGAACAATGACGAAGTGGCGCGAGAAAGAACCAATGTTGGTACAATTGCCTGCTGTCAAACAAATTTGCAATTGACCAGAAGTCAGAAATATATAGATATAGCAAGAAAAAGGAAAATGAAGGCGTGCATCTGAAACTCATGCAATGCGAAAACTGCAACACGATATAACTCAAGCGCGATCCACGACTGGGGCTTTGTTGAACGGAGTTCATTTCTCGGCTTCACGCTCTTTCTGTTAACAGAAGACAAACCTGGCTGTCCATGCCGCCAAACTGTCTTTCGGTGAAGTTTACGGAGTGCTGCACTTTCTTAAGTTTGCTCTACTTTTTATCGCGTACTACGGCTTTATGCAATCGCATATTGCGTTGGCATATTATAGCAGCTACTTATTATAATTGTGTGAGTATTTATTTGTGGAGTAAACCGTAAATGAAACATTATGCAGAGTTCCACTTTTGTAATGCCATGTTTCGAATGCAAGTAGTCAATAAACGTTTTTATTAACATGTCAAAAATCGTTTGTTAAGCACAGATAAATTCAATTGCAAATGTTCACACAGAATATTGTCGAATACTATTATCTCCAATTAATCAAATATCTTTGTGTAATGAAAGTATTTTTCTGTGTGTCTTGGAGGTGCAAAACGGAAGGCTGGCATCTGAGAAAGGATCGCTCCGCCAGCGTCGAACGAAGCGGCAAGGCGTGTGAACCGATGAAAGGTCGAACTACCTTTTATCTGCACTGGCGTCCCCGCTCCCGGTCGACTGAGCTGGCGTGCCTTCCGTCGCTTAGTTGCGTCGTGGCGTAACACTTCACTACCGCCCTCGCATGACACCCTCGCCTCACCCGCTCGCCTCTGGCTTACGGCACACTACTACTGATGAATCTGGCAGATTGGAAAGAAGGCGACGACTGATCAATCTGTGTTTCTATATTGCATTTCGGTTTCAGTGAAAATATGGGTAAAAATGAAAATCGCAATCCAGTTTATTACCAATACGATCTATCTCGCACAAGAAAATGTTGATGCGATGTTTGTGAAGACCGTGTGTTGGTGGCTTTCATGGAAGTTGGTGATTTCAACATTCTGTAATACATCTGGTAAATTGCGAGAAGATATTTTCGGTGTCTTCATTTTCACAACCGCTCTGGGCAACATACCACCATTCTCTGTACCAAAAAACGTGGCTGCTCGAGAAAAACAATTGCCGAAAGAAGATGCCGCACTGTTCAAATACAGTTTTCTGAAACTTTTGCAATATTCGGCCTGCATATTCAACCGTAAATATCCATTTATTGCTGCAATCGGGGAAGAGTGAGTGAATGGTGTAACTCTTAAAATTGGTAGTGCTGTTGTATTCTCTGCAAAAACTTAGCTATTTCTTCTGTACTCAAGGATAGAACTGCGATTTCATAACGACCATTCTGACTTTAATAATGGAACTATTGAAGGCAGTTGGGGCGAACGAGACGGAAAGAACGAAGGCACTGAAGGCTGAAGGCTGTTCGGAAGAACGAAAAATTTGAAGAGCAGGCTGAAGAACGAGGAAGGACGGAGGGCGAGAAGGCGGGACGTGACTGTTTTAAGACGAGTGGACTTGTGGTCTTGGAAAGGCACGAAGCAGTAAACGAGACGGAAGGAGCACGAACGGAAGGCGAAGGAAACGGAAGGCGCGGAAGGGCAGGGCGGCGAGGCGAGACGTGTCATGTGGCAGTGGTAATGATGAAGAGGTGAAGTAGCGCTGGCGTTCGGCCACTACAGCTAACTTCATGTCTGCGCTCCCTTTCAGTATGCTAACGTCGACCGCAAGACTGGGAAAATATCAAGCCGACGATGCTGATATTTCTGAAACTGAATCTCATGCGTTGCGGGCTCCACAGACGCGTTCGACTACTGTACGACTACCATTTAACTATGTATACCGGAGACAGTACATCTGTATCATATTATGACAAGTTGTAATCTTTGAGGTTGTCAAACATCAATAACAAACTGATATTATGGTTTGCGTGATGCTGTGAGCTAGGTAAATTTTATTGATCAACGGTAAAGATGATGGGAGCAAAGCATTTTTAAGCGCAAATCGTATGGCGTCGCAAATGCTGATTACATTTATATTTTAAGATTTCTTTATTGAGCCTGTAGCTAACAAAAAAGTAGCCAATAAACGAAAGGTCATAAACAAGTTTTGAAGAAAGCTCATGTGAAATGTTTACTGAAAGCAAATTCGACCAGAAAAATAGGCTTCCTATGATCAATTTCCTGACTAATTTAATATTAAACCAACGGCATTACGAAGAAAAATGAAAAGGCAAACACGTGAAACGCCGGAATAATGATGAGGAAAGAACACTGCAATAATCGTCGCCCGGCGACATGGCTGCTGCGTCGCACGAGCAGGCGAGCTGCGCTATCTGTGTGATTACATACTGATTGGGCTACTGTCTGTTTCGTTACGATCACGTATCTGCTTTCATTTGCACCTGTGGCGTCTGCTCGTTTCAGCTTTCACTTGACCTGTTTCTTCTTGACGAACAAGCTGCCATTTACCGAAACGCAAAATTTCTTTTATTATTTGAACGAGCTAATGACCCGACGAAGCATGTATACGGCGCAGGTCGAAACCCTGTCGTCTTTCATCCAGTTACATCGCTGAGCAAATGCGAAACGCTTCTGAACATAAATAACAACTTCTTTATCGGCACTTTATTCACATATTCAGTGAAATATAGTTGATGAAATATGTTCTATATTACTACGCCAAAATATTATTCACTCACGAAGTGATGAAGGATCAAAACTAAGTAACACTTTATTTAAATATATTTTATTGTTGGAGAAAATATTTATTAACAATCCTTGCAAAAAGCCTCATTTTCTTTCTGTATTCAGTAGTAAATATTTGAAACAGGATCATAAACCCTGAAGTGAAAGAGTCACTATGGAAAATACTTTTTGATAACAAGCTAAATAACATGAAAAGCAACATGTGAAAATAGACATAAATGTGCTCCTTTCAGATATAGTAAGAACGCAGCTTATCAAGTTGTGCGACCAACCTATAAACACACAGTGTGTTCCTCAGCGTAAGATGTATTTATACATTTCATGTCTTACTTTCGAACAAGCTTTGAGAAAATTGTTTCGTACATAACAATGCTGGTCATTTGTCATAACTCAATTTCATGTCGAAATCGAATAGAACCATTTCGGTTGACCAATTAACATTGGTTTAAATTATATTTATAAAGAAATTGCCCAATATAAATATTTTAAATGACTGTTATATTATTATTATAGTGAGTAATAAAATGCTGACGATAAATAATATCTCTTTATTATACAATAATGTATTATCAGGTAAATGTACCCACTAATATTGTGCGAATATTGTGTAATGCGTGTAATATAACTGTAGTATTTTTATCGCGTCTGAAATGACGGCGAACCCTGTTTGAAGTCTTCCATTGACGAGCGCCGCTGCGAAACTCCGCAATCGACTTCTCCACCGCCGCCGTCACTTGCACCGCCGATATCCACCTCTCCGATGCTGAAGCGTCACTCAAACCAGCTATTCAACTGTGGCTGAATGGCGCCGTGTGAAGAACATTTGTGGCGCGCGAAAACCGCTGAGCCAGATGTTGTGTTTGCCTTAATGAACATTCACCGCCCCCGCCCCCTTTGCCCTTGCCCCGCCCCGCCCCCGCCACCGCCGCCACCGCCACCGCTCGCTAGCCACGCCCTTCCCCCTTCTCTGTTTTCCCAAGACGCAATTTCTGACCTTTGACTCTTCACTTCACCCCCCCATCCCCGTCCATTAACTTCTTCGTTGCCGATCGGAGGGGCCGTCCTGTGAAGTGACGGTGTAATCGTATCTTTCTGTACCCAGCTATGCAGGTGACAGACCATGAAGATCGAATCATCGGAGAATGCAAGTTTAGAAAGGAATCGTAATTTATTAACTAAATCTGCTTTTTTGTGCTCAACAAGAACTTGATTTTTGACTACACGGATATGTTTTTTGTGTTCAATTTTTTCCATTCTATTATTCAAATTTAAATAAAATATTTTCAGTACTTAAGCAAATTTTTTATAAATGTAAGTTCTTTCACGTAAAATGTTTCGCTATTTTCGTTTTGCACGAAGATATTCCAGTGTAATATTTGAAAATGTATAAACCGACTTTCAAACTAGCTTAGGTGGCTCAGGGCATCAATTGATGTCACTGCAGTGCTTATGAGCGGTAGGCCCTAGCGTTCTCGTCCCGACACTGGCTAGATTTTCGACACTGGCTATATAGCTTGGTCGAGTTCAGCCGCTGTCTAGAGAAGAATTCTAGCGACCGGCTGCTCTGATAGCTAGTTTTCCGTGATTTCTTTGAAGTTAACACCTTAGAACGTCGCGGCAGTACCCCTGGCACAGAGGTCAAAGGATCGTGCGTGATCTTTCCTTGCCATTCTTTGTCCTATCCACACCCCATAATTCTACACACTTTCATGTTCATGCACTCTACTACTACCAGCCGGGAGCTTACAACTGGCTGAGGCGCTGCGCTACTTTTGGAAGATACCTGGTGGACGAAAAAAACAGCTAACCGACATGTAGATCGGTACCGGATCTAATCATATCACCATCGCGCCTTCCTCCCGCCGATAAAATACACGCACCACACCTGCGTGACTAATGACCTTGGCAGTGGACGCGTCAGGGCTGCGGTAATCAATCAACCAAACAACATAAAACACGTTTATATATTTGAAAATTGCCTTTTTTTGTTTATAGGTATATTCAGTTTCTTATAACTGATTTATTGTTATAACTGATATTACACGTTGAAATAGTTTGTACAAGAATGTACGTTCAGAAACCGTACTATTTAAGTCAATGTCGTATTATCATTTTCGGTATCGAGTAAATGTGTATCTGGTGCAAGTAGACTCTCGATTAACCAAATTCAGAAGCGTTGCATAACAATTAACTTCGCGTTTGCGAAAAATGGAGTCAGTTTATACGTGTCTATCATTGTTGCTGGAATATCAGAGGCACTAATTAATTAGATGCATCTGATATTCACTTTACTCCTTCACACAAAATTACCAATGTTCTGTGGACTGAAACACTCAGATAGAAATCATCGCATTATAATCGTTAATCATGCTTTTTCTTGTACTTAGCCTGCTGATACAGTTCGGTACTTCAAATCTAAGCCCAACTGCGTCCCCGCTGC
Organism: Teleogryllus oceanicus; assembly: GCA_964035755.1. Classification (NCBI taxonomy): domain Eukaryota; kingdom Metazoa; phylum Arthropoda; class Insecta; order Orthoptera; family Gryllidae; genus Teleogryllus; species Teleogryllus oceanicus. The sequence continues at coordinate 6,673,209 of CAXIVR010000002.1, forward strand.
GGTCGTGTACTCGATGAGACCCCGTGGGGGGTGAGCATCCGTTCTCACGTGGGCTGATGCCATCTCCTGTGTCTCTTCCACTGCTCTCTTTTCCTCACGAAAGAGGGCAACGGGCGACGAGAGTTGTTTTTTTGTCACATCCTTTATTTCGCTACGTGTCATTGTAATATAAACCACGTATCTTACGATAACAATTCAATAAGAAGAAAAAAGTAATGTTAAATGTGTGTTTTAAATAGAATTACTGAAAGAAAAAATAGTTCTTTTTAATTTTTAATTTTATTTTGGATTGCCGAGAAAGTGATGCCGTGCATTCAAATACCTGAGTATGGAATAAGTTGTTCTCAGTTTTAGTTAATTGACTCAATTCAGTGGGTTTCTGCTTTAAATGTTGCTTTTGCGCTTTATGTATGTGCGTACAACCTTTGTCACAAAAATGTGCGTGTTTGTGAGTTTATAAAAGTGACTGAGGATTATGTATGTCATGTAAATAGATAACGTCTGCTAATAAAGATATATTTATGATGACCTCAGAGGACAACAGCTGAAATATGTAATATGAAAAGTTGCTTCTAGATTCCCAGGGAAATGTAATTCATTGATACTCGGGTATTAGATGTAACTACTGGCCTATAGCAGCAAAAATGCTACTGAACTGAACCACAAATTGCTTTTTTCGAAAAAGTAGTACACACACTGCTCAAAAACTAAAAATAAAACTCTCTTATGTAATTGTAATAAATTAAACATGTCTTATTTAAATAACACGGTCTTCAGAATAATGCAGTAACTTATAGTATATATACCTACAACAGTTTTTTACACACCATGAACATAAAAAAGTTTCTATTCCCATCATGCAACACATGAATGGCTTATAATTTAATGGTAGACCTATTTCTCGGAGTCTTGCTGTCGCACCATCCCAGAAGTGACGCTCTATGTATTAAATTTCAGTCGAGCCCAATAGGATAACAACGCAATCAAATATTTATTATTTTTCAGTCAAAGATTAAAAACTACATTTTGTTAATATTTTTCGTACTTTTCTCAAGTTTCTGGGAATCTTGTGAAACCGTGACACACCCTCACATGGCCGGAGCTGCATACCCAATCTTTAATTTTGCGCGCTGAAATTAATAACTGGGATAGTAAAATTGCCAACAGGAAGAGATTGACCCGAGCGCATCTTCACCGGAAGCACAAGTGTATTAATGTAGTTTTATGTTGTAAATGAGAGTTTTTATTTTCCGTAAAGGTTATTTCAGATTGTAAGATATCAAAATAATAAGATAATGTGATATCCAAAGTGTATCTTAATTGTGGTTTCTACAGAAACATCAGTGTAAGGAGGAAAGAACAAACAAAAAGAAGCGAGTTGGATATTGTGGTGTATTGGGAAGAAGTCAGGGGAGGCTGCAACACAGTGCATAGTCTCAAAGCGCGTCCGGCCGGAAGTGCACCCCACCGCTTTTCTAATTTGAACGGAACCCAACCGGTCTCTCGGCACCACGCACTCTCTTAATAAGAACTATTGTATCGCCCGTGCGATTCACAAGTATCCATGCCGCCGTACAGTAACATCTCTCAGTTAGTTTACGAGAGTGCAAACTTTCTTAAGTTTGCTCTATTTTTTAACGCGTATTTGTAACTAGACAATATAGCAGTATTGCTATAGCACACTTACTCATCCACTTACCAGCAATACATTATTATAATTGTGAGGTGATTATTTTCTTTTTAATGAATACAAACTGGAAGTAAATGAAGCATTGTATTATCGCAGACCGCTGAGTTCCGCTATGCCAATTCCATGTTTCAGTGCAATGAATTCTTTCCTCTGTGGTAATATTTACGGAATCTTCAACGTTTTTAATTGTATGTCTTAATAATCGTTTGGGTTAACGGGTGTCGATTAAAATTCAATTGCAAATGAATGTTCACATATATTACTGCCAGGAAATGCTATTATCTCAATTAAATTCAATTATATATGCATGTAGAAGTGGAAAGTATTACAGAGGTCAAATGTTATTTTTGATTATTATTTCAGTGACTACACTGCCGAGGAAAAATCTCGCTTAAAAATAAATTTCCCAGCCGATTTTACACATGTTTTCCACCTTAAACCTCGACTTTCACCTTTCCACCTCAAGCGATTCGTTAATTAATAATGTCGAAGTGAGTTTTGTTTGTCTACAAATGTATGAGAGTAGAAGTACTACCTAATTCTAGTTCAAAATAGCATATGTTTATAAAGTAGATACATATTTATGGTTGTTGATGTAAGCGTTATTATGAATAGTCAGAAACACCTTTAATTTATAGTTTACCCATATTTTCACTGGTCTTAGAAGAGAGGGAGCGTGATGTGTTTAACAATATATGTGTACATATTTTGCATTTTTTATTACAATAAATCCCGTTCCCTACAGCTTTGCATTTCTGAAAAGTCACCAACGCGTTTCGTATTACCTTGGCTCGCATTGCAAGCGATCCACTATTCCTTTCCCGCAAGCTATTCGCAGACACCCCCACTGTGAATTAACTGCAGGACGGCTGTTGAATCCAATCATTTAGGAGTAACTGGCATGATCATATCCAACGCATGCCTTCAAACAGAATTCCCATAACAATGTACACATATAATCCTAAAGGAAGAAGAAATGTTGGTCGCCCCTTAACAAGATGGAGAGACTCACTCTCTTGATTTGGAAACAGGCCTTAAGGCCTAAATCCATGAAGCAGACGACGACGACGGCTGTTGAATTGATTCGCGTGCACATGCGCAGGACGCAGATTTTCCAACCTCAGATACCCACACCACCTCGGCACCATTGCGTGTCCACGTGCGCTCGCGCGTGCACTGAAATTGCTTCTCACAATCACGGCCGTAGCACCCACTGTAATCGTGCAATGGGAAGGGAAAATACACTCTCACATCAGAAAGAATCTAAACAGATTTCTGGTTATATTAAATGTACAGACTATTATTGTTATTTAATTCTTCAGTGCAAACGAAGTTCAGTGAAATAGACTTTTTCTGAACACCAACATTGTATACGACCTTTTCTGATGCAAGAAATCGTTCATAATTAGGTATTTTACGGAAAAAATTATGACGTAATAGATTTTAATGCGCGAATGATTGCGTCATCACAGATTCAGCCAACCGCAGCGAGAGAATCGTGGAGTGGTAGAGGTAAACGGAAGAACCGATCACCGTTTTCTCGCACAGATGTGAAATACCCCAGACATCACAAAAAAGTTGTTGAGTAAAATTATGTTTCATTCTGTTATAAATTTATAATGCTGTTATACAAAACATATCACATGCAATTCGTTTATAATGTTTCTTTATTGCATTCGTATTAATTTGGAAACTCGCTTCTAACGTCACTCGTTTTCAAAACATGTACTCATGCAATAAACCTTAACATTATAAACTAATTGCATAAACTACTATTATGCGCTTATTTTTATTGTTCATTATGATTAATCTCACACACACTTTAGTGAATTATTATCGTTAATTGCATGCCAAACAAAAATCAGTATTTTTGTTGTCAGCCTCAAATAAATTGTATTAATCTTAAATTTCTGCAACCTCATCCTTCAGATAATATTCAAAATTTTAAACCAACTCTTCTGTTCTAATACAACAGAATACAAGGGAACATAAATGAAACTCAGATTAACTATTTTTGAAAAAAATACATGTAGAACTAAATTTTGAAAAAAAACAACTCTTGAATTATTCTATCTGAAATGTGTTTTTTAATAATTTGCAGTATCTATATATTGACGGCTATGATTTTACTAGCAAACTTTTCTCATTATATTTATCCCTTACGATAATTGATAGTTCCTCGTATCTGCTGTATTATTGCTAAGTGAAACCATCTTACCCCTACCTGTTTCGTATGTGCAGTACACCGACTGGGACAACTTGAAGGACGGGTACGCTCACCAAAAGCAGATCGCCGACGTGGTGGGCGATTACTACTTCATCTGCCCTACTAACCACTTCGCGCAAGTGTTTGCCGACACCAACGTCAACGTTTACTATTATTACTTCACTCAGGTAAGCACTGGTTACCAACATTTTAATGTTACTAGTTTGGTGATGTAATAATTTCAGAATAGAAATTGGTTGTCCGAGGAATATTTCAGTACAAAAATTAACCATTAGCTTCTTAATGTAATTAAATAATTTGTAGAACTTATTTATTATGCAAAAGCCTTATGGAAGATAGTAATAACCCACTTAATATTTACTTCATTAGGGCCTTGTCGTACCTGCAAATCCCACTAAGCCGAAAGGCTGTATTATATTTTGACCTACATTTATTTTTTTTAATATAAACGCATAAGTAACTACGTAAACGTTCGTAAAAGCGAATGTAGCCTGACCTTGCATGGACATTTACTTATCACTGTAATTTTTTGTCCGGAAAATAAGCATTTTTTCTACAATGTAAAATAGAAGGGTTTTTTATTTACACTGCGGCATTTTGGCCAGCTCTTCCCTGCCCCGTTCTGTTCTGCCCCATCCCTCAGTCCTGTCCGCACGTCATGCCCGCTGTGCTTCACTCTCCGCCTCCTCAAAGGCCCCTCCGTCAAACTACTTTTCAAATTTGAGCTGCAATTACTTGGATTCCAAATGCGCTGTGCTCTAATGAATGAAATAAATTTAGTTCGAAATATTATGGACTTTCTCAAAAAATCATGCCCTTTGAAAGATTTCCTCATTATTTGCGAGAAATTTGCTAAAAACGGAAAATCTCCGTTAAAATTCTGTTTTAAGAGGTGAAAATATAGGATGGTGGTAGTCTTTTGGATATCTCATTTAGATGTAACTTTTCTTTTTTTTTCGTGATCACGCGTACAAAATGTTTTTAAAATTAGAACGAATTGTTGATTTTTATAACAAGCACACAAAACATTCCTCTTTGTATTTACAAGAATCTAAAAAAATTGCCTAAATTAGGCCCGAAAAAATATTCTTTCAGTGAAAACACGTTCATGACCGGCAAAGCCTTTTTCGAGATAATCCCAGACTGACAATAAAAAACTAGTGATGCTCAACACCACATACCTTCTCGTATAATTGATATTGACCAAGCAATATTATAATGATGCATAAGACATCCTAATATCTTAAAACTCGTCGTTATTCTCACTGTTAGAAAAAATCATTCCTTCAATTTAATCGGTATCACCGAAATTTTTAACACATGGTCATATCGTTCTGGCAAAGTTATCTCCAATGACTCTGCAACAATTTGCAACTCACTGACGGCAGACATTGAGATTTCGCGAACAACAAACGTCCTGAATTCGTTACCAGTTCTGCTGGATTCATTATTCTAATAAAGCATTGATTGTAGCAGCACTTTCCTCGTAATCGCGTAATCCTGTTAAAGTTCGAGAAGTGTAGTGCATTTAGCTTCAGCACAGTTTCACCTAGTTTTTTTACTAGTACTAAATAATTATGTAAAGTTATCTTTACAGTCCACAATTTTGAATATACAACCTTGCAACTTATTTGAACTTACTAGACTATTCAGAATGTAATCTTCATCACATATTTTCAAGTATTCTCTTCTAAAATATTTATATTTTTTCTGGAGTATGTATTTTTATAATATAGTAAAGGAAGAATTTTCACTCATGTGCAGTAATTATGCCTTTTCTGTAATTTGTATTTTTTTAAGTTATTGTCGGCAACACCAAAGCAATGTGAAAATTTTCAAAACTGTCCAAACTTTCTTTGAAAGTACCCCAGTCAATCACATTCTGCGCAAAGGCTACATATCTTATCTATGCCCTAAAATTGTTTAGATTGTTGCTAATTGAAACACTTCCAGTATTCCAATCGATATTTTAAAAATCCCAATTAGCCGCCAATCGTCATTTTGATTTGTATCAAACCAAACGTGGATTCTGACTACACAACTTGTTAGAGAAATTAATTTACTGCATATAGGAACAAGATTTATTCCCTTTTTCGTTGCCAGAGCCGGATATATGAGTTATTCTGTCAAACATTCGCCGTTTTCCATGCATTATTAAAATAATTTCTGTTTACTGCACAACCAGTAGGCGAGAAAGTAAAAAGTATATATTACATAAAATTATATTGCATGAAAGTGGCAAAGGCAGGGCAAGCAACTCATTTGGAAACGAGTACTCAAAGAACACACAAGTAAAGGAAAGAAACCCATCAATTGAGACGGGACGAACGTATGGGTCAAGTTTTGAAATGCACTAAATCAGCGTCTGCCAACTGGAAGAAATGTCAGAGCAGGCTTTCCCTACGTGGCGCTTGGAGAAGCCATGAGAGTAGGGGGAGGGAGGTATCGAAGGAGGGGCGACGAAAAGTGACAGTGGGCCTTTGTCTGTGTTTCAGGCAGCATGAGAAGGAGACCATTTACGGCCGTTAATTTTCTTTTAATTTGGGAAGAAATGTTACTTTTGATAGATACTGGAACAGTGAAGAAGGGTTTAATGTGTTCGAAAGAATTGCAGTATGTTAAAATGTTCAACCCACATAGGCATTACGCAGTCTTGCGACTCAGAGAAACTCGCGAGATAAATGTAAATTCTGGCAGAGCGCCTGCAATAATGAGAAGAGTAAAGGCGTTGCAGATAGAAGATTGTGCAAAAGGCACTGAAAATAACGAGGATTTTCAACATTTTCAAACAAAACTACATGAAATAATCAAACCTGCGGTCCAAATTCTCCCAAGGGACCCCTCCCGGGTATCTATTATTATATATTATTTGTTAACATTATTACCGTTTCAGAACGAAGTAAATCCTTTATATTATATTAGATTGTCTAAAATATTACTGACATAAAATATTAAAACTTTCTTCTTAAAAAATGCTATGTATTAGAAGAATGGACCCAGAGAGGAGTCTTGGGGTGTCTGATGTCGCTGCAGCGCCTCTGACCAGGAGGTTCTAAGTTCGAGCCCCGACGGTGGAGGATTTTCGACACTGACTAGTTCTGTCAAAGTCTGGAGGAAAATTCAAGCGGCCGGCTACTCTTGATTAGTACATTTTCGAGGTTTCCTCGATCAATACCAGGCGAATGTCGGACAGTACCTAACAAACAGACCGCGATCGATCTTTCCTTCCCATTCCTTGTTTTGTCTCTCCTTACTTACACTCACACTTACATGCATACACTCACTGCAAATAAACCGGCGGGTCACTCCGGAGCTTCGAGCTTGTCCCGGCAGGGCGTTATCCCGCTAGTGGGAGATACCGGGTTGAAATCCACGGTAGCCGGTATGTCCGCCCGTATCTTATCATCTGGCAGGAGATCACCGCTATCTCCCGCGATAAAATGCACTAAACGTACGGTCAACCTTAGCAGTTGACGGGCCCAGAATCAAAAATCAACCAACCAACAACCGACCCAGAAGAATGGAAGTGAAATTACAGTACTAGATATGATGAAGTAAGATATTGCTTAGAGTTAGGTAATAATCTATGTTCTATTGTTTAAGTTTTCATATTGTTGCTCTACAAACATTCCAAACAATAATTACAATGTAAAAAATGTAATTATCGATTTTCCAAACGATCCGTTTCTCCCCTTCCATACCATCATTGGTACTCTGCGCGCTCGCAGCTGCAACGGACACGTCCTTTGCTCCGCGGCTCGGTTCGGAGCAGGAGAGTAGATCTCTGTGACGTCACAGAGCATTGAGTTGGCAAACCTTGTACTAAACATTCTCTGTACGGTTATTCATGATTCTAATTCCGCGCATGGAATATGAACGTCATATAGAGAATTTCGGCCTGCTCGGGTGTGTGAGCAGAAGTGAGAAGGGGGGCGAGCAGGGGGTGAGAAGGGAGGCGAGCAGGGGGCGAGCAGGGGGCGAGCAGGGGGCGAGCAAGGGGCGAGAAGGGGGCGAGCAGGGGGCGAGCAGGGGGCGAGCAGGGGGCGAGCAGGGGGCGAGCAGGGGGCGAGCAGGGGGCGAGCAGGGGGCGAGCAGGGGGCGAGCAGGGGCGAGCAGGGGGCGAGCAGGGGGCGAGCAGGGGGCGAGCAGGGGGCGGGCAGGGGGCGAGCAGGGGGCGAGCAGGGGGCGAGCAGGGGGCGAGCAGGGGGGGAGCAGGGGGCGGGCAGGGGGCGAGCAGGGGGGCGGCGGGGGGGCGAGCGGGGGGCGAGCAGGGGGCGGCAGGGGGCGAGCGGGGCGAGAGGGCCGGGCTGGACCTCGGCGCGTCGCGGGGGCCGCAGCTGGCCGCGCGTTAATCGAGTCGAAGGCGAGGGCCTCAACGGCCCCCCGGGGTCGCGCCGGCCGCCTCCGTGACGCCATTCCGATACACCGCGCGCCGCTCCTGCAGGGCCTTCCTTCATTATGCATTTTTCGATCGATGCGCCTGGCGCCCCGCCAACCGATGCACTTTGCCCGAGCTGCCTAATGACGAGCGGATCGCGCCGCAGTGGCCCAGATTGAAGCCCCGAACCGCTCCCTGATTGACGTTATTGAAACATCCGTCGGGAATCAACACGTTGATTGGGTAAAGGGAGAAGAATGTTCAGATTTAATATCACTTCAAGCTTCAGTGTCTTCAATCATTCTAGTTAACGAGTCATTATTGTATGAGTACTTACACCATCGGAGTGACGCTCGTAGAACAGAAAAAATGAAATACTAATAATTGTGGAAAAGATCATTCAAAACTAAAAGAACCAGGACTATAATGTAAAATCAAGAGTAACTCTAAAACAAATATAAGGGAAAAAAATTTCCAATTTTGGAATTTCAAAGCAATTTGCTTCATTTTAAATAATTTATTTAACATGATATCCTCTTTAAGGCTAGAGATAATCCAATTTAAAAATCATTTAGGTATTTCGAAAATGAACTTGTTTTGGAAATTACCTTACTTGTTCGTTTTACATTTTTTCTCATGGTGAAAATTTATGATACTATAGAGCGCACGCATTAAGCATATAAATACCGAAAGTTAGAAGTAATTAGAGAATCCTTAGTTCATAGTTCTATGAATGGCTTATCTCATTGAGCACTAATCACAAATTTCTTCTATTCTCCCTGATCTGTTCATTCCTTTCAAAGATGCAAATGGAATTGTTATAAAGTTATTCGCGTAGCCGGAAGAGGTCACTGAGTTTTCAACTCTGCTGGCTGAGATATCGTGGTTACAACAGATTTGCCAACTCATCTATTAAGCAACAAGGTCTAGTTTACATCTTGTACATAACTTTTGATAACAACGGATTAACAAAAAACACTTATCAATACAATTTCGGTACGCCGATACCACCAAGGAGACGGGTTAACATCAAACCCCAAAATAAATTGCACTATAATTGAAAGAACAATTTTATATGTTTCAGAATTATCGATACATGTATTTAGCAATATAACAATCCTTTTCTGTGTTTATATTAAAATATTTACAATTTTTAGGTATGTCAAGTGCATGTATATTTTGCACATTTTCTGGACATGTGGTTCTATTCCCAGGCACTAGAAGTCATCCTCCATTACAAAAAAATGAAAATCGCATAAGTTGCATAGAAGATTGCACCCCTGATTTCTTTATAATTACTGCAAGTACACGTACAAAAAAAACACATCATTTTTCTTCCTTCGCATTCATTTCGTACTGAAAAATGAAGCTCACTAAGAGCCAAGAATGGAAAGCCGAGAAAACGGAGGTAAGATGTTTGAAGAAATGCTTTGGAAAACTGTCCCTTCAGTAATTCAACAACTCCGCGCCGAGCAAACAATGCGCTCAGAATTGTCTATCGACCTGCTTACCCATGCACCTATCTCCGCGAGTCGAACGCAAGACCGGAGCGGTAGCTCAGTGCATCAACTGATGCCACTGCAACGCCTCTGACCGGAGGTCCTGGTTCCCATTCCCCACGGCGACAGGATTTTCGACACTATCTTTTCAGCTAGGTCGAATTCAGTCGCTATCTGGAGGAGAATTCTAGCGGCCGAGTTGCTCTGATCGGTAGTTTTCCGTGGTTTCTCCGATCAACACCAGGTGAATGCCGGAGCAGTATCTAACAAATGGGCCACGGATCGCGCGCGATCTTTCCTTCCTCATCCTTGTCCTATCCTCTCCTTACACACACACTTACATTAACATTCACTACACACCACATATTCCGGGAGATTGGTCGCGGGCTTAGAGCTTGTCCCGACTGGGGCGGTGCCCGCTGGTGGGAGAGTCCTGGTTAGGGGGAAATCCCACTAGCCGACGGTAGGTCGGCGCCGGATCTCGCCATCCAACGGGGGAAGATCACCGCCAACTCCCGCGAAAAAAAGCATGCACTACACTAACGGGACTAATGACCAAAGCAGTTGACGCGCTCGGAAACACGAAAAAATCAATCAATCAATCAATCGAACGTAAGATATGGAACAGGCTGTTCCAACGCAGCTGCACGCGGGCAGTGGCGGATACTGGCGGGCACAGACTGCTGTCAACATTTGCTGCCGGCGCCTAACGAAATAAAAGATCTCGGGAGCGAGTTGGCCTTGGCCTTCTGCGACAATTCGTCGCTGATAACCGAAGCACGGAGCGCTTTGGTTGGGGAGCGGGGGGAAGCATCGGAGCTCATAATCAGAAAGAATCCTTCAAGTTTCACAGGAAACGTAAAATTCGATTGAATTCAAGAACCATATTTTTATTAAATTAATTTTAGACTTTTTTTCTTAACAAGTGAAGCAATATCTGGTGAAGTAATGCAAGTCCTTGAGGCTGTTGCGATGCGTCCAAGAAAGCTCTTTAATGTCTTGTCCTTGAGTGATGTTGGATTCTTTCTTTTTTTTCTCTTCATTGCAAAGAAAAGCTGCTCACAACAATATGTTTGACCCAAACAAAGATGCATTTGCTGCATTTTATTGATCTTGGGAAAGACTCTCACATGTAAGTTCTGATATTACAAATTGAGAGTATTATAATATATGTCCTTTAGAAGTATGGAGTTCCGCAAATCTATTATCTCCAACTGCATCGGCGACGGATGGTATCCGGTGAGACAGAAAAAGGGTTGTGACTTCCTCTGCCAGCCATCGCACTACTCGTGTTGCTTCCATGAAAAGCAAAGCGATAGTGATAAAGCGTTTTTCCCTCCAGCCTCCTCCTCGGCTGGTCACGGCTGCGCGGGCGCCCGTGTTCTCGAGAGGCCGAGTTGGAACAGCCTGGTATGGAGATCGTGCGGTGCAGCCGTGGTGGCGCTGAAAAGGGAAGAAAGCATCGGCGAGGCCACCACAAGCACGGGTTTGTGCCAGTGTTGCAAGGCCCATTAATAAAGGAAGTCTTAACGATGATGGATGCGAAACCTCGTGTCGCAGACGTCTTGTGCGCAGACATCAGGTCACGAAACAGATCTAATTCCATTCTGAACACGAAGTGACTTACCCTTAATTACCTATGTCTTTCTTCAGAATGACCTCAAAAAATTGGCAATAATTACATTAATATTCAGCAAAAGACATCACTAAATGTTCTGAAATGACAAATTGATCTTTTGTTCTTACAAAACATAATACATTGCAACAAGACAAAAGATTTTTTAGTAGTAATTTCAAGCATTTCCATTTCGTTCTGACGCATAACACGCAGAATATTTTTAATCGAATATTTCTTAGGGCTTGATCCCGCTTGAGAAATGACAAACTGATAACATTTAAGTAATAATTTTCTCCTTTCTATCTCCAGCAGACACTCATCCCGCCCGATTTTTTATCTTACTCAGCCGATGATTTTAAGCACAGCTAAGAGGAAAAGAGCCAAATCTCTTTTCACCAATTCCCCAGACAAAGAACTACGGCCTTTTTCATTATTGAAAAATATCGATCACTCGTTGTTCGACAGACGGGGAAAGCAATCCAATGGAGACATTTCAGAAATCGGTCGCAATCAAAGAACTTTCCCCGGTTGCAGTCGATTTCTTTTTATTGCCGCCATCAAATCAGCTGCAAAGAAAGGAATGAGATGGACGCGAATGCTTGAAATGGGAGAGACGAGAAGCGCAGTTCAGGGCGAATTGTGTGTGTGTGCTTATGTGTTTGTGTGTGTGTGTGTGTGTGTGAGTGTGTGTGTGTGTGTGTGTGTGTGTGTGTGTGTGTGTGTGTGTGTGTTGGATGTGTAAGAGTGGGCTTTAATATGAAGAAAATTAGAAAGAAATAATTTTTTGCAATTTGTTTAGAAATATAATGTCATTTATGGGTGCGTAATCATGCAAGAATTTATTGGAGATGTACTATGGAAAAATATGATATACTTACATAAGAATTTTGAAATTCTCTCTCTGTTCGTTCCACTTAGCCATAACTTGTGAAGTCAATTTATTTGCAGAATTAAATGTCCTGATATCACGATCAACATTTTTTATGTGGATGAGTAATAATTGTATTATTTGATATTCAATTATAAGAAGCATTGTCACAAAGCAACATCTTCAATAGCTTAGGTCTTTCGTGAAATAATATTTTGAATACATCGTGCTGATAAAATATCGTGGTGAATTATTAATATCAAGCTAATAATTAAGTTTGTCAATAGTTTTCCGGCTTCTTGGTTAAAAATAATGGTTATTTCCACTCTATTGTATTTAATGTTTATATTTTTTATCATATCACTCAACTTTTCTCGTATTTGTGCCAGACGAATTGGGGATATGAAAGAAGGATGACGTTTCAAAAGCGACGTATAATTGGGGCCTAAAGAGCGGACACTATAAAGAAATTCAACTATATTTTTCTTCCAATTTCAACGATGAATTTGTAATTGTTCTTTATACACATTTTGACTCCACATTTCTCATCGATTAGTCATTTAAAGCGAAGTATCTTGTCTGCGTGGTATAAGCGAGATCTGAATAGGAACGATAGCCGGGCGGCAGGTCAAGGCAAAGACCGGGAAGGAGAAAGGGCAGAGCCAGGGCACAAGGTGCCGCAGGTCGGGGGCTGGCAGCTCGTCAGCGGTGCAGCCGTGGACACGAAAATCAATGCCTGTCGTCGCTGGGCAAACACGGCGCGGCGCGGCGCGGGGAAGGACGGAAGAACGGACGGTGATCCATAACAGGAGCAGCACCTGCGGTGGCAGGTCACGCCGACGGGCAGCGATACCGCAACCGGAGCAATAACGGGTCCCTGCATCCTGATCAGCACGTGTCTGTTGGAATGCACGTTCCCTCTCGGAGAAGAAGAGATTTCGCGAATCAGACTACTTGGAGATTGTACTTCGCGGTGTAGAAATAAATATTAGATTGGACGACTTAAAATTTAATTTTGATTTACATGAAATGAGAATTAAGTGTGTGTGTATATAACTAGTTTTATAAAACAATTTTTATTTATGTGGTGTTTTCTGGATTTACCACTTCGATACTCACGTACATTTAAAGTAATTATAATTTGACAAAACTTTATTTATTTCAATTTTGTACGTCTTTAAGTAATTTTTGTGCATTATAAATGCATATTATTTACATACGTATTTTGAATACTAGACAAAATTTGAATAGAATAAGTAGGGGTGCATTCGCATTACGGTGAGTGAAATGTCTTGTGGGCGCTGAAGTTCAGAAATTACTTGCCCAAATAAATAAGCTACAATTATTAACATATTACAAACCTCAGATTTTCAACTTATGTTACAAAAGTTGAATCTTAACGTCTCATCAAACAATAATTTTCGTTAAAAGGGGCACCCCCAACTGGATCGATTGACTTACTGCCGAGCTACGCCTTTGTGAAATTTGCGCGAGTGATTAAATTTAGCCAAATGTTTTATGGAATGCGCGACTATGGGGCCAGCTGTGCCGGTGAAACATGCGTTACCATGGAATGGATTCCTGGCTCTACATGACCTTTCGTAACGGTCAAAAGTAAGGAACGAACGCAGGTGCTGTTGGAAAGATGTTACCGATTTTGGTATGTTTTACTTACTTGAATCATGAAATTGCGGTTTTCGCAAACGAAGGCTGCTACAGACAGATTTTTAAGACATTTTACGTGAAAATTCAATGTTTGCCCTTTTGGTTAATTTTCTTAGTAATTTTCATTGCATTTTCTTGGAGAAGGTGCGGGGAAACGTAGTCCACATTAAACGAAGTGATCGTTCTACACTGTTGTGATCAAAGGCTAGAAGATTAATTTATCGAAAAATATTGAGAGAAAACTAATGTTCATATAGGATATATATATATATATATATATATATATATATATATATATATATATATATATATATGGTATAGAGGAAATATATATGGTATATAGGAAATATGTAAGGTATATAGGATAAATAAACACAAAAAAAGACGTACATTTTTTCTACTTCTTCTCTCATTTATTTGAAACACGAAATCTAGAGTGAGAGTGATTGAGTATTGATTACTTACTGTGCGTGCGGTAAGTGTAGTGCATGTTAGTATATTCCAATTAGTTGATTGATTGATATTTGCGGGCACGTACACTGCATTAGTCATTGGTACCGTTAATGTAGAAAGGGTTTACTGTAAGGTGACGGTGTACCTTCAGATGTTTAAGGCAGATCCTGCGCCAAATTACACGTCAGATCGGGCGTGATTTCCCCATTCAGATATCTCCCCAAGCGGGGAACCGCCTAAACCCAGGACAACTATTCGCTCCCGACTCTTGCCTGCCATGTGTAGTAATTTTACTGCATGCAAAGGGAGAGAACAGGACAAAAGGAAGCGGGCCCCAGATCGCAAGCAGTGCGTAGCCCCTTGGTTAAGATACTGCTCCCGCACACGGCTGGTATTGATCGGGGAAACCAAGAAGCTACCCATCATGAGCCGGTCGCTAGAATGCTTGTCCCGACTCCCGCTAAATTCGACCCAGCTAATATATTATATAGTAGTAATAAAATGATGTGGCATGTAACCCTTTGTCTACTTCATAAAATAAAGTACAAAAATATAAATTACAATTCGTTTCCAGAACTAGGAAGCAATTAATACCTTCAAGTTCATTTCTTAATTGTGCAATCAATTGATTGATAATTTCATATTTGCTTGAAGTGATTTATGGAAATAATTTCAAAAAATACCATATCACTGACTGTGATGAGCAAACTATAGTAAATTTTCATTATTCTTAATTATCATTTCTTTTGGTTGATTTTAATTTATGAGTATACCATCCCTCTTGAACAATGAATGAAATATAGCTGCATACTATATTACATTTATATTCATTAATTTTTTAAAGGGAAAGGGAAACAAATTATACTTTTATTTCTAGGCGACCAGGAAATGAAAACGTAAACGACTTCCTCAAATACATTGTAAAGATACAAAAAGTTCAGAAATTTTAATGTCTTGGAAAGTGTAAATAATTATTTTGGGGAGGTAAACAGAAATAATCTTCCCAAAAAACTACTGTTCAAAAATAATATCAACATATTTTAGCCTATACAGCAAACATGATTCGAGAATATTTCCCCATCGTAATGCTTCACAAACACAGTAGTAAAGATGGCATTTATGCACGCACCGTTGCAGGAACCATTTTCAGCGGAAAAATCCTCGAAACAAGAATTATAATCGAAAAAACCTTAAATAAAATAATTAAACATTAATTGACTATTAATAAATCAATAATATTTGTTACCTTTTAAAGAGGATGCACCAAAGAGAGCGTTCTAAGGATTTCTACGGAACTACTTACAAAAACTATAACAATAAATATCTTGACAGTTTTAAAAAAAATTTCTTTAACAACTTTATCTATAATTTTATGGTACAAATTGGTGCATAGTATTACGTTTTAGCACATAGTCACTATTTAAATATAAACATTACATATAAATATTAAAATTAATTAAACAGAAATAGAGACTCAGCACAATTGGCAGTGTAAGGTAAGCTAAGAGTGCTAACAGAATGATATTAAAATTTAGAGTTTTTTTGGAAATGATGAATAAAGAGGGGTTAAAGAGCACAAATAGTGAGCAAAAATAGGTATATTTTCTGAAAAAATATTAAATAGCATATGTGATCAAAACATCCTACATTAATAATTATTGAACGAAAATCAAAGATATTGTATGTACAGAAAATTTGAAAGATACAAAATTCAAAAAAAAAATAACCCTCCTGTAATATGTAAAACCATTTGTATGAAAATATGCCTGTATTCAATGCAAGCTATATTCACTTATTATTTTTAATAAATCAAAATATTATGCAAGTTTGAACGCAGTTCGATATAGGTTGACAAAGCGCGCCTACAATGCCATATTTAAATATTTGGTGAAAAACAAGTTATTCTTTGAAATAAGATTGAATTCTTAATATTATTTTTAATTAATACAACGTAATTTTAAATTACATAGTACTTTTGATCTAACTACATGTTTGGTGGATGAGAAACAATGCAGACATCTATCCGGCATTTGTTATAATTTCTAAATTTTGTATTACGCGAATGTGGTGTTTACAATCGTATGTGTCAGAAAAAAATAGTACCACTGGAATAATTGTATTAAAAAATAGTACCCAAAAATGTGCCGAGAAAATACCAATATGCCTGCAAGTATATATCCCATGGTTAAAATTAAAACATCAGACAAGTGAACTGAAGGTAGGAAACAGTAACTGTCATCGTGATGTAGGGGTCCGTGTTAAAGTACAGTTTGTATACGTAGGAATTACGTGTACAAGTTTAATATGTTATTGTCCCTGGTGAGTAGTTGCGAAATGTATTTTGTATGTGTTATTACAATTGCTAAGTGAACTGTTTCTATTTGAGAATGTTAATCTCTGTCACTTTTCTTCACAAATACGGTATTTATAAAGATAAGATAGAGATTGATTTTAATTTGAATGTAGTAAACGTATTTGAGATATGAAAATAATGGAAAGTTTCCCACGAATTAAAAACACGTGATCATTGCGTTGATGCTAAACAGATTGATTGTTCTTTTAGGAAATGTGTTTAGAAAATGTGTTTAGGAATCAGTGAATCAAAGGAACTGCACCCTAAACTGGATTTACCTTTTTTACTCTGGTCAGATATACAAAACTCTACAAAAGTCATAGACGTGAGTAAATTATATTTAATTTAGCATAGATTCCATAGTTAATTTGGCTAAAAAGTTAGTGATGTGGATCGGAGGTTGGGGTACAGGCAAGAGCAATAACAGTCAAAGTCAAGTGGAGCTGACTAGAAAAGATAAAATAGGAAATATAGAAGTGGGCGAACAGGCTGGAAATATATAGAGTTCCCAATGGATTATGAAAAATGAATACCGGAGCGACGTGAGGGAAAATTTAGTTGGATATTAAGTAGATTAAAATATTTCTGAAGAGGACGGGAAATAGCCTAATCCTTGATGTTGAAGATAAGAAGATGAAATATTTGTAGAATAAAATGACAATTTGATTTACTACCTAATTTTTAACCCAACACCAAAGGAAGTGCATGTTGGTCAATGAGAAGAATATTTAGCAAAACCCACGCCCGTATCTAATCATAATTGATACTACTAATACTCTATACTAATAAATGCTACTAACATAATACTACTAATACTAATAAAAACTTAAATCATAATTAATAATAATACGCCAGCTATCTGCTACATAATTTCCCGAAATGAGCACTTGAAATAAATGCTCTAGGAATGCCGGGTTTTAGAACGAGAATATTTATGTATCACCCAAACAAAATATATCGAATAAAAAGGTGTTGGAAAACCATACATTATCTTTCTGTTTTGGTCAAATATTCTACAAATTTAGACATAAAATAATATAATATATAGATAATGTAAATTTATGGTATAATTAAAATGTGTATATAATGTAATATAATATATGATAGGAATATTACGAAAAACCAGTGAGTACCGTAAACGACATCGAGTGTATCAATACCCATTACATCATGTTTCATACAGTGCGTTTTCTACGACTAATGATATCTACTGTAAGTTCAACGTTTACATTGAAAGGTTACGTGGCAGCTGGTATGCACTTATTCAGCCAACACTATCTAGCAGACTTTCTCATAGTTGTTGGTTTTTTCTCTGCTGCTCCATCATTAGAACTTTTACAACGCTCTTGGTGCATTAATAACTATTTTTACCCAATAAATTTTATAGTCCCGAAAAAATTTTATATTTATGACTAAATTATACCTGTATTCCAAATTAGTTAATTATCTACGAGCGCAAAAACGCGAGTGTAAATTTAACTAGCATACAAATGTTTTATAAATTTAGCGAGTGAAATAAACTTTAATCTTGTTGGATTGCCTTTTACATTTTGAAAATTTTCTATCCCCGTTTTCTAAATTAAATGTTATTATATCGAATATAATAAAAGGTATTGTTTCTACGGAAAATATATTTTAATTAATAACTATTATGTTAAATATAGTAATTATCTCTTCAATTTACTTTGACCACGCAAGTACAAACCATAAAAAAGCAATAAGCTAAGAAAAACATTTTATTGCCATTTAAATTCAGTCAAATGAAATGATCGATTCATTACGATTATATTTTGCTCCATAAAAGCTGTTTTGATAGAAAAGTGAGAACCAATTTTGTACATCAATTCAATTCACCTTCGCATCCCTCACGATATCTTTGCACAGTTCCCTTCCTAGTACTCGTTGGAGACTGAATCAATGAAAAAGGCAGTAGTGGTTATATAGTTGAACAGCGTAATTGACCTGATGTCCTTGGACGCTGAACTCAGGCCGAAGGTACGAAGACACGTGCGCGGTGGGCTTTTTACATGTTGTTAATAGAAGGTGTCATCACAAACATATTCACTTATATGATCAGCTTTCGTAGGTTATCACTAAATCTAGCGCAAGAATTAAAATAAAATTTATACATAATAAAAAAATTAACATCGTCTATTATGTGTTATTACTTACAACAGTAAGTGAATTCGTAAATGTAATTTATTTTATTCTCTGATACAAATAACTTGTTAATTAGTTTAATTTTTTTAAATGTAAGTAAAAGACAAAAAATTCAGAAAATAGGTTTAATACTCGAATATTAGTGACCAATATTTTTAAAATTCAAAGTAGGCAATGACCATAATCTAAAACAAAATGAGGAAAATAGGTGTGACGAAATCTATTTAATAGCACATGCAGTAGTTTGTTAAATTAAAAATTTTTTATCATGTATTATATTTGCTTGTCCATGTTTCCCAATTCATTAACTAATTAAAAAAGGAAAAAATTATCCCCTTTCAAAATCTTTATCTATCTATATTACTATTTGTTTAGGTTACAAGCACGTAAACATGACGTATTGTTATTCTTCATAAAATAATGTATTGTTAATGCGTCGATTAATTATTTAACCAGTAAGAGTAACAGTAAAGAGAAGACTTTATGTTAGTTGAATATTTGCATAATAGCAAAATAATTCTAATATATTCATCGTGCAAAATCGAAAACAGTGTTACGTGATCTGCCGTGGAATTCCGTGTCGTGACATACAACCTAAGTCTCCAAAACCACGTCATTCCAGAAATAAATTACATTCCCATCACAAGAGCCTACAATTCCGCCGCAGCATTCGCTCTCTTTAGAAGCTCTCGCGTAACGTACTGCGACGTGGAAAGGAAAAATCCGTTTATCAGCTGAGCGCGCAGTTTCCTCCGTCGCGCAGGGGGGGGCGCGAGGGCGGGGCGGGGCGGGCAGGAGGAGGGGGCGGAAGGCTGGGGGGCGAGGCGACGCGAGGGACCGCGCGGAGGGCGAGGACCCGCACGCGAGTGACGCAAGCGCGTTGCGTAACAGGCGGCGGCGGTGGCGGCGGCGGCGGCGGCGGCGGGCGAGCGCGCGTGGGCGTCGGCGAGCGGCGGCCCAGTGACCCGCTGGCTCGGCGCCGGCGCCCGCCAGACCGCGCGGCGCGACAGGGCCCGCCCCGACGCCCACGCGCCGCCTCAGCGCCACCGCCCCGCCCCGCCGCCGCCACAGCGCGCCTCTCCGTCGCTGCCGCGTTAAAGCCGCGTGGCTCGGCAGCGTCTTTAAGCAACCTCGCCGTGTTACAACTGGATTCGTGGAAGTGGGCTCCTCCATCCCTTCTCTAAACTGTTCGATTCAAACTGTTTCTTTCTACACGAACCAAAAACACTTTCTACTAAGACGGTTGGCAGTTTAATCAAAGGGAAAAAAATATTATTTATTTCTATTTTCCACGTTTTGGGACATAGAAAAGAGGATTGCCGTAATCCATTTATTCCTTTTAAAATTTCATATGTTCACCTTGTTTAGTTTCTAAATAAATTAGAATATGCAATGTTTGTAATTGCGAATATATCGGGACATTTCTGATTATGTTAGGTAAAATAATGTACTAATTATCTTAAACTGCCCCAATTTGTCTAGTGGGTTAAAGATCTATAAATCATGTTCTTGCAATCGCCCCAATGTTTCCATGTCAAAACCTATTAAACTTAATGTTGATTTTTTAGTTACTAAATTGCAGCCTGAAATGCAATAACATGGGATTTATGCATATATACTAATTTAAAATAAATAATATATATAGAATAATAAATATTATATATAAGTATTCTTACACTTTTGTATATAAAATTGTCCATGTTTTGGGTTATTCTTTCGAAGTGTAGTTGTTTCATTAATACATATTCATCTCTGATCGTTGATGCATTGATGCAATGAACATTAAATTCGCTTCAAAACAATTCTGTCGTTCGGACGTCTGTCTGGAAATAGTTTATTCCTTCACCCTTTGCACTGTCCCCCTTCTGTCAACGCAAAACCCGTCATACGTGTCTGTTCGGCGGATTGCATACATTGAAACCTGAGAATACTTTTGGGAGTCAAAATCTGCCTATTGTACTTTACTTCAAAGGGAGAACCAAACATTCAGAGTTGACACAAAACTTTCGCAAAAAAAATTAATGGCCTTTTTTTACTCTACAATATGATTTAATGTTTGACGTAATCATGAGTCGACCATTATCAACTAATTTGTATCTTTCCCACACATTAAAAATCGTGATACTTTCTTAAAATTTTCTCAAATGCATTAAGTAAAACATTTTAAAATTACACATCACTAACCATTATGTTTTCTTGTTTAAAATTTGTACTTGTTGGGACCAGAGGGATTTTCATTTTTTCTCTATATTAATGATTATCTTGTTCCTACAATTACCTTGCGAACTGTTTACTTAGTATATACAAGATCTTTAACAAATTGGTATGCTGCGCACAATGCTTTAACTGGTCTGTCTTATAACTAATTTCACAATACGCTTTGGTCACGAACGAAGTCTGGTATATTTGGATAATTGAAACTGCCTTAATATGTTTATCGTACGTGCGGATTGCATTTTTTTACCAAAATTAAAATATAATTTATCTTTATATACATCTATTTAATTTGTTGAAGAAGCATTTTCGGCTGTACATTTTCTTAATATACACCTCGAAGAATAATCATATCTTGTATTTTTTAGTATATTTTTTAGAAAATGATTCACATATAATCTCGAAACCAATATTTCTCTCTCCCAAAACTATGTAGTTCTATAACGAGATTTTTTTAAATTAAACTTAGAGAAATCTCATTGGGGCCCTAAACCTAGTTTTACGTAAAGCTATAAAATCTGTATTCCATGATTTATCGGAGAACATTTTATGCTCTGAGGTTTTAGTAGCCCTAAGCTACAAATCTTGTAATAATTGGCATTAAGGAGAAGGAAAGAATTTGAATATTGATATGGAAGAAAAATCATTATTTGAAAGGCGTTCTATCTTTGACATTTACCCAACTTACCTTGCATTTCCTGTCATGAATTGAATTTCTTTTTCAATGAACGTACATTTAATAGAAATAATATGGTGAATGTTATCTACTAAATTCAAAATTTCCCCAATTATCTATTTCCGTCCTGTTGAATTTCCATTCCAAAAAAATATAATGATATTAAATTCACATTCCTCATCAATTGGTGGCAATGCAATTTATATTTAAATATTTATGTATGTTATAAAATCATTATTTTACTTAAAATTTCTGATTTATAGGTCCAAAAAATTTTACAGAAAAAGAGGGTTTTTCTCATAATACAAGACATTATATGCATTAACTTAAATCAAATAATGTTATTTTTGTCCATGTTTTTTGGTTCTTGATATCAACAAGTCGATAGACGGCAAATCGTATCACCGGTCTGTCTTTGGTGTCTTCTCGTTCAAGGTAGTTCCTAAACTATTCAGACGATTTTTCCCCAAAATTGATTTTCGATCTTTGAGTTCCGGAGTTTGAAATGGGGATTTTGATAACTCCACAGACGTTGGTATTTTGAACATGAAATTGTGGCTTGGTGGTGGAGAAATTACCACGTTTCGTATAATATACTTTCTTCTTGACTAACAATGAACAACACAATACAGTGTACTACAACGTATTTCTGTGCATTATATTGTTCTCCCCTTGTATATGTATATTTACAGTGCAATTTATTTAAAAATAAAATATTCGAGTCCTCTGGTTAAATATTGCGTAGATGTGGATGCTAGTCATTTTCAGCTAACTTCGTGAACCCCTAAATGTGATGTTCTATTATGACTTTGTCATTCGCTGAATGTCTTCTTTTAAAATGCTCTCATTCTATTGTTTCCCTTTAATGAGTTACTGTGGAAACATATTTCTTATAAAGAATCAAACATCGATAAAGTGAAGCAGAAAATCTCGTCTTGTTACATCAACAACAGAGTAAGAAGTAGTTCTCGTGTGCGTGTGAGAGCAGCACAACTTAAATGTTGCGTGTTTCAATTTAAATACAACGCAAATTTTACACCAGTCTACGAGTCTACCGTATGTGTAGCGAAATCAGGAATTAGTGGTTCGTTCCTTTTATGCAAAAGTGGTCCAATTATCTCTTGACGTCTGAGGACGGTGACTTGTACAGAAATAGCCGGGTGTATCTGGACACATCGAGGTGGTAATACAACGCTCTCCTGGAGACGAAAGCTGACACGGGAAACCAGGACGGGATACTGGGCATCACAAGGAAAGTAACATTAATTTTAACAGTGACATTTAATGCATTATTTACCATTCGGCCGTATAATTCTAAACAATATGTAACAAGTATTGTATCACAGCTTCTGGGTCGATGACTCCCATCTCGATCAGGTTTTCTTCAATTTCCCTGATCCATTGAGCAAATGCTGAGATGGCCCCCTTGTTTTGCTTCTGGTCATAAATGTAACTTCGTTATCTGTGTAGGTCTTCTAGAATTCAGTGGAAAATACAGTTATTCAAATTATCGTTTCCATGTTGTCGCGGCAGGAAGTATTATTCCGAAGGACATCATGGATAAGAGCCCAAAATTTGTTGCTTATTTATCCTTGAAAATAGATTTTATTACATGGGAGAATTTTTTTAAATTCAAGAAGTATATGACTTAGTGTAGGGATCACAGAATTTTGAAAATGTGCACACAATTATCTTTTTTCCATAGCACGTCATACGCTGTTTTAACTGTTTTTTGACGTAAAATAAATAAATAAATAAATAAATAAATTAAAAAGACGACCGGCGCTTCGTCGCTGTTTCCAGAAGAACACAAGCAAGCAGAACGTGTTAGGTGCAGTGGGAGTGCCTGCTTTCGTCGCTGAGGAACCGAGGACATATACCCTGAGAACGTTACAGCGCTGGGCTCCATTCAGCTGTCATTCGTCTCCTACACGGGTGGACTCGCGCGTGCAAAAGCGCTGAACGCGAGGAAGATAAACCATCGCGTTAGAAAGTCAGTCGACACAGACACTCACAGATGGCCTTCCACCTTTTAAATTAGTAAGAGAAGTTTCAACGAGTGCACTGAAAAATTTTCCTCCCTACGCTACGTCTTCCTAAGCTACGATACTTACTGTGTGGTCTCAATTATCACAGTCTCGGATATCTGGGTCTTCTATTAATATTGTTCCTTCTTTATCTTTATCTTCCATCATTTCAATGTTGCAGTTAGTTACTTTGAAGAGCTCAAATGACTTTGAATCTTAATCGTGTCTAAAATGTTCTTTGAAAGTAAATTTATTGACAGAAATTATATATGATGAAACGTAACATCTTCTCTTTATCTCAATAAATACACCCTACTATCATGATGAATATTCTCTCCTCAGTTGAAATTAATGCAATACTTTTTCACAGTTGCCTGATGTTATGTAATATTTTGAAATCCAATGCAATAATGTAACAAACGAATGACCTAAAGATGCATATTCACATTGAAGATAACTCTTTAATTTACACAAATATGTTAACTCTTTGATGATATGACAGAAGTATTGTCCCTAGAGAGGACACGTGAGTTTCTCTTTAAGTTAATTTTGAACAGGAAATGACTTAGTAAACTTGTTGCTTAGAAATATTTGTTAGTATTATACAATAAGAGTTGAGAAACAAACGCAATAATAACGAATGATCGAACAATATGTCATATGTTGTAGGTAACAAAGGATGTGAAATTGATCGAAAATTCGCGTGTATTTATTTCATGTACAACAATTTCTTTCTGTTAATTACTGCTTACTTAATCACATTCAAATAAAAATCGTAGGATTATTCGTCAGTCTGGAATGCTATCGTCTCCTACCTTATTTTAAACTTTTTGCGTTTCTCACATACAACCAATCTTTATAAATGAGGTCTCTAAAGAAAGAGAATTTCACGAGGACGTGACGAATTGCACTTTGTCTTTAAAATATGAAGGATTTGTTTAAAAAATGCATCTAAATATTTATGTCAAATGCAACCCGCAACACCCAGACGCTTTTTTTGTGTATATGTTACGTAACTCGTAAACGAAGCGTTTGAGGGCCTTGAAAACTAAAATTTTGAGGCCGAAACTTTGAATTAAATTAATATAATTACTTGATAATATACGCGATTCAATTAAACGGGTGTAACTCTCTGCTCTTCAATAATGTTAAATAACAATAGTTTGTATTGACAAGGGTGTATTGTATTATTATCAAATAATTCCTCCGAACCATCACTAAAGCTCCATGGTTTGTACCTAACTCCCAGCTACATAACGAACTCGGCATTACTCCTATCTCCGTCCATTTCTCCCTCCTATCCTCTCGCTTCTATCCTAAAATTCCCCAGATTCCCTCAGCCGTACATTTCAAAATCGGAAAACAAAATCCTCACCACAATAGACTAAAGCGAAAACTACCGCGACAGTTCTTCGACCTCTTGATTATCAGCACTTGATGTGGCTTCTCATTTTAATTCATGTACTCAATGTATTCAAGTCTAAGTTTTCTCAATCAATGTTAATTTAATTCATGTAACATCACTATATCGTACGCGGATGCTGAGGGCCTTCCGGCCAAGCAGAAATAAATGAAAAAAAAATACAAGGAGACACAGTAACGGAGGATAAGAGGGCCTTAAAGAAAGGTATATTATAGGCTTAATATGGAAATGGCAGAATAGGGAAGAGGGTGGGGTTTAACATGCGAGAGATCTCGCACGGGTACGCTAGTATACTTTACTCGCTTTCTCGTGAATGTTCTGATCAGTGCCTGATCATACAATATTTCTAGAATATCGTTTCCAGATGACTGTGCAGTTATACCTTCCACACCGTACGATAATCGTCGGTGCTTGTAATTGGACAACCCATCCTTTAGTTCAACTGACGTCTTCCAGCTGTTGGTAGTTATGACGCTTCCTTGTCGGAGCTTCATTAGACTGTGAAACCCAATACTGAAATTCCGCCTAGAACATATTGTGGAAGGATTCGAAGAAAACGCATTGAAAAATCCTTTTGGAGGTGAATTCTTGATTTTCATTTTTTCAGCGCGACAAAATGTGAATAAGATGTAAACGATTTGCGCACGATATTGTGTATCGAGTCCCATGGAGCTATTGCTGATCGAATATTATTGAATAAGTTTCCCAAAATAGAAAGTCCGTACGTAGCAAGCAAACAAGTATTTGTCACATCGATAGAATTGCGTATATATTTTTCATAGGAATAAATTTAGTATCTTTTACGTCTATTTGTTTTTAAAACAACATTGCAGCTGGAAAGCAATATTGCTTTTGGTATTTCTTAGTAGGGAGAAGAAGAGAAGAAAAAGGAATTAAAGGAGAAAGTATGAGATTAAGTTAAAAGTAGAGAAAATGAAGTGGGAGAAGAAGAGAAAAATTAACCCAGAAGTAGTAGGAGGGGATGTCTGTATTTGGGATTTTAGAGTCGGATTAATCCGACTTTTGCCAGTTAGCGATGAACCCAGGTCCATGTTCTTGTTATTTGTTGTTATTGTTATTATTATTATTATTATTATTATTATTATTAGCATCATTATCCACTCCAGGGGGGACATGTGGCGAGAATGACACACTCCCTTCAGCGTATCTAGCATACTTGACCTCTCTGAGCGTTTTCTTTCGTCATACAACTATAGAAACTGAGACGATGTCAAGCTATAAGTCTATTTCTGCCCCGACCGGGAATCGAGCCCGGATCGCACCACGGTAAGCTAGCCCATTGCTCGAGAGCCACCCGAGGGACTGGCGGAGAATATAAAGAACAAAATGCAATAAAACAAAACAATGGCATACGAGTGCGCATTCCCTGTGGCCTTTCCGAAACAACCGCGAAAGGAGCACAGGCAGCCGAAGGGGGAGCGAAGGCTCTCGAAGTGGGGCGCACTTCCCCAACGAACTAGCACCAGAGAAGCAGCTCGTTGGAGCGCCCTTCAAATAGCCGCGCTCCGCGGAGGCGACGCTCTGACGTGGGCTACATTCGGCGAGCGCCAAAAAATCGCGGCGCCGGCCTCGCCGCGGCGAGATGGACCGAGGTGTGAGGGGGAGGAGGGGGAGTGAAGGGATGGAGAGGCGAGTCGCGGTGTGGTCGAGGGAAGGAGATTGGAATGCCTTGCGCGGAGGGAGAAGCAGTGTGGATCGAGGCGGGGGGCGTGGCGGCACGGGAAGGGGAGTGGGTTGGGCGCGGGGCAGGAGTAACGCGGGGTGGTGTGGCGCGGACGGAGCACGGTGCCTGACATAGTGCGGGGCGCGGGGCATAGCTGAGTGGGTTGGGGTGAGCGGATAGAGGCGTGTGGCGTGACGCGGGACAGGGCGGAGGATGTAGGACTGAGTGGAGAGGGGGAGGTGATGCAGGGTGTATTGAGACCGGGTGGGTGAGAGCGACATGCAGGGAGCAGAAGCCTGGCGCAGACCAGGGGTGCGGAGCGGGCACGGAGCGGACACCCAGACAGCGGGCATGGAGCAGGCGCAGAGTGGGCACGGAGCGGAGGCTGGAGTGGGCGCGGAGCGGGCGCGGGTGGGCACGGAGCGGGCACAGGTGGGCGCGGAGCAGGCGCGGAGCAGGCGCGGGCGGGCTGGAGCGGACACAGAGCGGGCGCGGAGTGGCGCGGGAGCGGGTGACGGGCGTGAAGTCGAGCGGACTGAAGGCTGTTTGCGGGACGGCGTGTGGGGGTAGAGCGCGGGGCACGGCGCCCGGGGGGGGGGGGGCGGGGGGGGTGGGGGGGCGGGGGGGAGCGCGGGTCGAGGCGCGTCGTGGGGCGGGGCTCGGGACAGGGCTGGGCGGGGCGCGGGCTGTGGAGGGGAAACGCGGGGCGGAGTGCTGGGCGGGGCGCGGGGTATAGGTGGCGTGGCGTGGCGGGGCACGGGGCTGAGCGGGGTGGGCGATGGGGCGTGGGGCCCGGTGAGACAAGTGGCGTGCGGGCGTGGCGCGTGCCGCCTCCGTCCTTTCCCGGCGGCGGCGACGGCGGCGCGCCGGGCGCGCGGCCCCGACCTCCCCCAGGCGGCTTCCCGCGACGCGCCCCGCCGCCGCCGCCGCCCGGCGATTTATCCTTGCAGCTGGTGGGCGCCGCTGCCGCCGCGCTGCCTCACACGCCCCAGCGTTTAAGCGCGCCTCGATTAACATTTGGGAAGAATGCGGACGATGATGTACGTTCTGTTGCGGGCATCCCGCAGCTAACCTTTACTTCTTTCGGAGAAGCCTCCTTGAGCTGAACCGATAATATTTTCTCTTAGTTGTTTTCTATCGTAGAAAACGAAGATGAAAATGATAATAGATTGAATAGCATTCATCCGTATATTAATTACAAAATAATATACAGGATGAGTCACGTAAATTGTTTTATTGCCAATTCTGAACATATGGTGACCTCCTGACAGTCAACGGCAACCTATTATTATTATTATTATTATTATTATTATTATTATTATTATTATTATTATTATTATTATTATTATTATTATTACTATTATTATCATTATCATTATTATTAATTGTTGTCCACAAAATTTGTTTCATGCCGAATTAAATTACTCGAAAATAGCGTTACTAAGAGTCTTCGGATAGAACGCTCGAGTAACTGGGCAGATGGTTCCTGTGTGTTAATTATCAAGCTTGGCTGACCTCTTATTTAATGACAATTTATTTAATACACGGTCGCCAGCTGTTGAAAACAGCACATTGATAACATTAATTTTCGCTACGTAATATGTAGCAGACTGACCATCATTTGCCCTGAGAATAAGTATATAAAATAACACAAAGCTTCTAAGCTATCGAATTCAAAAGATTGTCGTCACTTGAACTTTTCAAATGGACCTTCAGGTTTACAATGAAAAGGTATCACAACTTTATAGGATCTCAAATCCAGGAGATATGACAATCAAATAACTTTCAATATAACACATTTATTATATAAACAATTTTACATATATTAGTTTTCCTGATGCGCAGGTTGCAAAGCAGCTGCAGGAAAAAACAAAGCAGAATTACAATTTACAAAGCAAGAATGAAGGACGGTCGAGGCCAGTCTCACATATAAACAAAAGGCGCGTAAAAATGCGCCGACATAGAATGTGGTTCAGTCGACCTCTTGAGAGAACCACTTTAGGGCGAGGAAGCTGAAAATTGAAACATAAACCTTATGTAACAGAAGGTGAACACTAACTTAGCAAGCGCATCAACATCGCTGGCACATACAAATACTGTCTTATAATCTGCCTTTGAATGCCCACTTTAGGACGAGGTAGATAGAAACGTATATAAACAAATTTACTAAAGTAATAATTAGGCCTTCTTTTCTCCAATAACATTGTAGAAACAGAACTACGCATGAGCCGCTGGAACCAACTTTCGTAGGAGTGCATAATACAAGATTGGAAATGGATTTCTTACTATACCACTGTAACCATACAACATAGGAATGCAACAAGTTTACGCATAACGAGTGGGCGGTACATGAGCGCCCGCCCGCTGCTCGCTGAACAAAACTGTTCCCCTGAACACGAGCGCCGATCGGCGTGCCGCATACAGGGTCAGCACGTGACCCCACCGCTGCGTGCCGGTGACAGCTGTAGCCCAGCCGACCTCTCTGCCGGCTGCGGGGGCCGTGACGTTGCAACAAGACCGCGGTTCGAGCTACCGCACGGGCCAAACAAACGCCTTTACGTAGTCTCCGTGTGCCGAATGCGGCCAAGCACCGACTTATACTCAGCGGGAGCACCTTTCATAAATTGCCAAAAGCGGCCAAGTGCCGTCTTACTTATAGCAGGAACTGCAACATTAACAACATTCACAAGTAAATGCGCAGTGAACATTATACACCTCCACACCAATCAGAGGTCCAGCGACATACATAAAACATATAACATTTGTAGTGAACGAGCTGCAAACAACATAAACATTAGTAAATCATTAACATTTCAAAGTAAGAGTTCCATTTCCAAGTCCAAATCAACATTAAATACATTTATGCACTCAATTTCATTAACACATTGTTTGGTTCAAGGGAACCAACAAAAAAAAAAAAACAACACTGGCTCAGGCTTTACTGGCCAGAATGAGAAACAATATTATTTTAGTCTTCATAAATTGATCTGATGATCATGTAAAGTAAACTAACATACTATTTCGGCAAGGAAAAATTAAAAACACTATTTACAACAAATACTATATACCAGATTTGATATACATAACGACTCTGGAAGGAGCCGGGCTCTATGAGGAAAATTAACAAAGCTACGCCACTGGACGCAGCTGAAATAACAAGAATAGAGCTTTGTACAAAAAGAAGAAAAGAATTAAGAGAGCGAGCCTTGTGCGCGAGAAGCGCACGCTTTTATAGGGGTTGGTGAAGGGGAAGCAGCCATGAAGGGAGGGGTCATAGCAGTGGGAGAATGGATCGATAATTTGGAACCTCTTTGCCAAAGAAGATACGTAAAGGGTAGCGCCTGCAGGGTATGTGACCCTCTTGACACCTGTTCGATGCTAGCGAACCCTGTGAGTGTCCACGAGACTGCAGCTGCTGCTCAGAATACAACAGAAAATATTTCAAATTGACCAAAAAACATCAAATCTGAAACTACAGAGGTGAATGAGGTGTCCAAAGTCCTAGAATTTGATGTAGATGCCAGTTTTGATAGAAGAATCCGGTAGGACAAGAAACAGTTTCTCTTATAATAAACAAAGCCTGTTTGAAATGAAAAATTATTTGCATAAAACGATTTTTCTCAGATCACCTGAGACAAAAACTTGGCTATTACAACAAAATCTCAGGTTTCAAAAAAAACCTTCTCATGTATGAGATCACAGTTCAACTGTAAGTATTACCTTTTAAGAAAAATTAAGGTTAAAATATTATTCATATGGTACCATACCAAACCTATTGCCTGAATAAACATAAATAATGGATGTGTTTTCTTCTCAGATGACCTTCCTAGGATGATTGATGGCTTCACTGAGGCTTCACATCACAAAACACAGTAACTGCTTAGGCACTTAAATTTCCAAATTTAACATGCTGGGGAACTGGAGTGCAAGACAGGTGCTTAACCAAGTCACTGTGGAATGCGCTCACTCAACCTCTATTGCAGGAAACTACGCGTAGAGGGAGATGGCACTCTACACAGGTTATCAGCGTCCTCAGCAGAGGAAGAGGGCAGATCTTCGGCAAGGTGCAGTGATTACACCCATAAAGTTTTTCAGCTTGACTATCGAACTCGATAGTCGTCAGGAAGAATCTCAGCACTTTCCCCAGGGCCAGATGAAGTGGGAGGTCTTCCACTCTCTCACAATGACCAGCTGTCCCACCTTTAGGTCCCGGCTGCTGGTGCGCCTGTACCTGGTCTGCAGCAGGTTTAGTATTCAGCACTCCACCGCTTCCAGAGCAGGACCTTTGTGCCTGTATAGCCTGGAATACATTTAAAATTTAGTAATGGTAGGCAGGAGGTGGCAGAGCCAAGGTGTTGAGCTGCTTGCCAAGCAAAAAGTGAGCAGGAGTAGGGCTTCTGTAGATAAGTCATGGAGCATACAGGTTTTGAATTAAAGTATAACCTCTATTCCTTGGTGTAGAGTGGAACATTTTCAAGTGGCAAGATTGGCATTTGAGATTGATTTTTACAACAAGGACTTGATATATTTGAGCATTTTTGTTCAGCTTTAATAAGATGATCAACATAAGGGGAATCCGTACATGAATCTAAATCAGAATTAGAATATATGGATCTAATCGAACACTGTGCTTAGACGATACACCTTTCCTTTTTATAGTTGATGGTTTACAGAGTTACCCTCCACATTTCGATTAACAAGCTTCTAGCAGAGCTTCTTCTTGAGTGCTGAATATTGCAAAATGAAAACTCGTCACTTTGAATTTTGGGCTTCTAGATTGAACATTGTGTGCAAGATATTTATTGCAATCTAAATCTATCTTTCAGTTTATCCATATCTGCACCAAACTTTTGGTAATGAGTGCTTTTATATGCTAACCTGTTGAACCAGTTCCAATCCACCAGTTCTTTGAAATTTTGAAGTTGCTGTAACAGGACTTGTTTACAATGAACTTTGTTGACAAAAAGGGTTGATAATTTTCTGGGGAGCACTTTGCTGTTCGTCTTTGCAACTCTCATTGTGACACCATTTTCCCATTGCCAGAGTTTTCCTTGAATTCCAGAACTTCCGAAGTTACGCTGTTCCGTAACAAAGTTGCAAATACTAGATCCGGGCTGAAAACAAGTTTTCATGGTGCCGGTTACAATGTATCCGAATGCAGTTTCTTTTAATGTCAAGTTCCAGGCATTTTCGTACGCGGAATTTTTACTTTACGCGATCTTAGCAATTCAAAACACGTCGGCGCTAACAAGATATCAACTGGCGCCGCGCTACGTGATATTCAGGTCCGCAAGCTTTACATTCTCAGGGATTTTCAAGTTAGTGAGATCAAAGAGTATGGTGGAATATCGGTGTAATATTCTTTACCAGGCGGTCAAACTGAAGTTAAAATTGCTAACGACGGAGGCCATCGACAAATGAACTGATTTAAAGATTTAGAAGCAGTGCCACCGACTCCAGTAATGCAAGTTAGTAGTGTTAGCTTAATGCCTTCAGTTTCTTCATGGCCGATTCCGTAATCAAGAGAATGCATTGCTACCGTTGTCAAGGGCTCTGAGCCAACAAACTTTATTTCCGCGTTCTTCACTGATACGCGAACGGTGAACAGCACGGCATTCGAAGCAAAATTGTGATTAACGTGCGCGCTTCAACGGTTTCGCCTCTGCGGCCTCAGGCGTTCGTCTTTCACAACTGCCGTTTGTTCCACATTTATTCTCCGGACTAAATTCTCTGTGCAAAAGCGTGGTGTTTGCTATTGCATTTATTACACGACCTCGCCGCACAGTGGCAACGCCATGCGGGCATAAGCACGTAAACAAAGTCAGTTTCTTTGACGAATAAGTATCTATCATAAGTTGACTTTTCAGAAATAACACTTTGTAAGTTATTGCAAACCTTTGCACAAATTACACTCATCATATGATCAGAAACAAAATTCTTGCTTCTAGGCATTGGCTTGGGCGTGTCCCTTTCTTACTCCCTTCTATCGGCAGCCACGTTGGCAAGGCGTGGCCCTAGCCTCCAGAACGTATATAAGTTTTCAAAGGTTGATACGCGTGTTTGCACTGAATGCATTTAGTCTCTGTGCGTATTTTCGTCTAACTTTGGAAGTAATAAGAAAGACTAGGATAGAATCCCAACATTCTACTGGTTCTTTGAGAACTTTGAGGAAACACGAACATTACGTTTGAAGTGATCAACTAACTCAAAATAAACGACTAGCTGAGTCTTTAGCAGTCATATTATAATTAAATAAAGATGAAAGTAATTTATGCTTGCGGGCTTAGAGGTTTCGTATCTGTTTTTAAGAATGCGAATTGCTTCAGCATAACTTTCCGCGACATAGGGCAAGCCCGCAAAATAGCTTTGCAGCACTACCAGTGAAGGATAAGATTGTAGAAAGTGCCATTTTCAATTTCTGGCAGGTCCGGAATTATGCACTAAACTTTCAGATAAAGAGAAAAAATGCTCACTCAGGAATCATTGCCGGAAAATGCAGGAATTCTCAGAACAGGTAGGCGCGGTCTAGATGAATGTCGTGAATACACGGGGCGTTGGAAAGGCAGGGTACCGCGTCGTTTTCCTCATCTGAAGTAAGCACTGGCGTACGCGAGGTTGCCAGTACTGACAGAATACTGCCTCGCGCTTGTTCAGGCGGAACGGATTTGAATCGCGAATGGGGGTGCTCTGAGCCGGTACGCCGGGGTGGCGCGGTCGAGGCCATGGGCTCTAAGACCGGCGGGACAACTAAACTCAGTTGCGCCAGGACAGACGGCCTTTCCACGTTTGTTCCTATGCAACTGCACGCGGCTCTGGTTATCAGGCGAAATGCCTATTTTTCGAAAATCAGTCTTTTCGTTGCCTGGCTCTCCTCACTAAAGCACGCATCTAATTTTTGCTGAACACGCTGTACTTCTCAAAATCAGATTCTAGTTTCTGAATCCTGTGCGGGATTTCGTGTACATTACCGCCTATGTTGAAAATTTTCAAAGGTGGTGAGACGTCGCTTTATAATAGCTCCTCTTTCTCCGCAACTGGTCGATGCGAGTTAGGCGAGCCTGCAGCTTGTTCGTCTCGAGTTTCACAATTTCCTCGACAGGGGTCGGGGTTAGACATGCTGTAGAGATTTATGAACTGAAGAAAATAACAAAGAAAAAGCGTTACAAAAGTAACCCAGAAGACAAATAAATTCAAAGACAAACACGAGGTGAACTCGTGAAACCGTTACAACGTGGAACAAAATCAGCTGTAAATAAATTAAACTTTAAGCTGAAAGAAAAAATACAAATTAGTAATACAAGTTATTGATTGTTTCATAAAGTTGGATCCTTGTGTCCTGTCACGGTCGCCAGTTTTGTATTAATTATCAAACTTGGCGCAGCCTCTTATTGTGACGAATTTATTTAATACGGTCGCCAGCTGTTGAAAGCAACGCGGTGATAACATTAATTTTCGCTACGTAATATGTAGCGAACTGATATCATTTGCCTAAGGAGATAATTATGCAAAGCTAACAAAAGCTTCTAAGCTATCAGGAATTAAAGATTGTCGTCACTTGAACTTTTCAAGTGGACGCCCCAGGTTTTTAATGAAAGGTATCACAACTATAGGATCTCAAATCCAGAATATGACAATCAATAACTTTCCAATATAACACATTTATTATATAAACAATTTTACATATATTAGTTTTTCCTGATGCGCAGGTTGCAAAGCAACTGCAGGGAAAAACAAAGCAAATTACAATTTACAGCAAGAATGAAGGACGGTCGAGCCGTCTCACATAAACAAAGGCGCGTAAAAATGCGCCGACATACAGAATTAATGATTTCAGTCGACCTCTTGAAGAACCCACTTTAGGGCGAGGCTGAAAATTGAAACATAAACAACACTTAACAGAAAGGTGAACACTAACTTAGTAGCGCATCTACAACATCGCGCTAGCACATACAAATACTGTCTTATAATCTACCTTTGAATGCCTACCCACTTTGGGACAAGTGCAAAGATAGAAACGTATATAAACAAATTTACTAAAGAAGCCGTAATTAGGCCTTCTTTTCTCCAATAACATTGTAAGAAACAGAACTGCATGAGCCATGGAACCAACTTTCGTAGAGGTGTATTCAAAATTCTTGGAAATGGATTTCTTACTATATGCAACTTTCGTAACCATACAACATAGGAATGCAGCAAGTTTACGCATAAGCGAGTGGGCGGTGTGCGAGCGCCCGCCCGCTGCTTTCGCTGAACAAAACTGTTCTAGACACGAGCGCCGATCAGCGTGCCGCATACAAGGTCAGCACGTGACCCCACCGCTGCGTGCCGGTGACAGCTGTGGCCAGCCGACCTCTCTGCCGACTGCCGGGGCCGTGACGTTGCAACAAGGGCCGCGGTTCGAGCTACCACACGGGCCAAACAAACGCCTTTACGTAATCCATTAATGCCGAATGCGGCCCAAGCGCCGACTTATACTCCAGCGGGAGCACCTTTCCATAAATTGCCAAAAAGCGGCCAAGTGCCGTCTTACTTATGGCAAGACGCAACATTAACAACATTCTGATAAATGCAGTGAACATTAGCCACACCTCACCAATCAGGGTCAGCGACAGCCATAAACATAATAACATTTGTAGTAGAACGAGCTGCAAACAACATAAACTTATTAGTAAATCATTAACATTTCAAAGTAAGGTTCCATTTCCAAGTCCAAATCAACACATTAAATGCATTTATGCACTCAATTTCATTAACACATTGTTTGGTTCAAAGGAACCAACAAAAAAAACAACCATGGCTCAGGCTTTACTGGCGAAATGAAACAATATTATTTTAGTGCTTCCCATAAATTGATCTGATCTATTGTAAGTAAACTAACATACTATTTCGGCAAGGGAAAAAATTAAAACACTATTTACAACAAATACTATATACAGATTTGATATACATAACGACTCTGGAAGGAGCCGGGCTCTATGAGAAGAATTAACAAAGCTACATACCACTGGACGCAGCTGAAATAACAAGAGAATGAGAGCTTTGTACAAAGAAAAAAGAACAAGAGAGCAGGCCTTGTGCGCGAGAAGCGCACGCTTTATATAGGGGTTGGTGGAGGAAGCAACCATGAAGGAGGGGGTCATAGCAGTGGGGAGAATGGATCGATAATTTGGAACCTCTTTGCCAAAGAATGCATGGTAGCGCCTGCAGGTATGTGACCCTCTTGACACTGTTCGATGCTTGAACCCTGTGTGAGTGTCCACCAGGGACTGTAACTGCTGCTCAGGGAGCTCTGGCTTGAAAATATTTCAAATTGACCAAAAAACATCAAATCTGAAGCTACAGGAGTGAATGAGGTGTCAAAAAGTCCTAAATTTGATGTAGTGCCAGTTTTGATAGAAGAATCCGGTAGGACAACAGTTTCTCTTATAATAAACAAGAAACCTGTTTTGAAATGAAAAAAATTGTTGCATAAAACATGAATTTTTCTCAGATCACCACTGAGGCAAAAACTTAGCTGTTACTAACAAAATCTCAAGGTTTTCAAAACCTTCTCATGGCCATGAGATCACAGTTCAACTGTAAAGTATTACCTTTAAGAAAAATTAGGTTAAAAAATATTATTCATATGGTACCATACCAAACCTAATTATGAATAAACCTTATAAATAATGGATGTATTTTCTTCTCAGATGGTCTTCTAGGATGATTGATGGCTTCACTAGGCTTCATCACAAAACACAGTGAACTGTAGGCACTTAAATTTCCAAATTTAACACTGTGTGCGCGCGTGCTGCGTGCGCGGGCAGTGCACCCGCACTGGCCCTCATGCACACTATTTCGGGCCGCGCGGCTCGCGTCACGAAGCACCTCGGCGCGCGGGAGGCCGGGTGAAGGACGCGCGGCTGTCGGCGCGACTCTCCAGCGATCACGCCCACCCACCCACCCTCCACCCACCCACTCCCGCCCGCCGCCCGCCGCCCGCCCGCTCGTTCACCCGCTCGCTCGTTCGCCGCCCGCTCGTTCGTTCGTTCGTTCGTTCGTTCGCCACCCGCCCGCCCGCCGCCCGCCCGCCCGCCCGCCCGCCCGCCCGAAGGCCGCCCGCCCCGCCCGCCAGGCGCCCGCCCCGCCCGAGCCCACCCGCCCGAGCCGCCGCCCAGGCCCGCCCGCCGAGCCCGCCCGCCCGCCCGCCCGCCCGAGCCCGCGCCCGGCCGCCCGATCGAGCCCGCCCGCCCGCCCGCCCGAGCCGCCCGCCCGCCCGCCGCCCGCCCGCCCGCCCGCCCGAGCCGCCCGCCCGCCCGCCGCCCGCGCCCTTCGCGCCCGCCCAGGCGCCCCGCCCCGCCCCGCCTCGCCTCGCCGCCCGAGCCCGCCCGCCCGCCGCCCGCCCGCCCGAGCCGCTGCCCGCCGCCGAGCCACCGCCCGCCGCCACCGCCCCGCCGCCCTTACCGCCCGCCCGAGCGAGCGAGCGAGCGGGCGGAGGAGCGAGCGAGCGAGCGAGCGAGCCCAGGCAGGCGAGCGAGCCGAGCGAGCCCGAGCCCGAGCCCGAGCTGAGCCGAGCGAGCCCGAGCCCGGACGAGCGAGCCCGAGCGAGCGAGCCAGGCAGGCGAGCGAGCGAGCCAGGCGAGCGAGCCCGAGCCCGAGCCCGAGCGAGCGAGCCCGAGCCGAGCGAGCGAGCGAGCGAGCGAGCGAAGCCGAGCGACGAGCAGGCGGGCGAGCGAGCCGAGCGAGCGAGCGAGCCGAGCCGAGGCGAGCGAGCCCGAGCGAGCGAGCCAGGCGGGCGAGCCCGAGCCCGAGCGAGCGAGCGAGCCCGAGCGAGCGAGCCGAGCGGGCGAGCCCGAGCGAGCGAGCCAGGCGAGCCGGCCGAGCCAGGCGAGCCCGGGCGAGCCCGAGCGAGCCCGAGCCCGACGAGCCCGAGCCCGAGCCC
Organism: Teleogryllus oceanicus; assembly: GCA_964035755.1. NCBI lineage: Eukaryota > Metazoa > Arthropoda > Insecta > Orthoptera > Gryllidae > Teleogryllus > Teleogryllus oceanicus. The sequence continues at coordinate 6,711,065 of CAXIVR010000002.1, forward strand.
GCCCGAGCCCGCCCGCCCACTGGCTCGCCCGCTCTCTGGCCTGCTCGCTCGCCTGCTCGCACGCCCACTTTGCGCCGTGTACTTTGTTCGCACCCCAAAGCTCATTCTTTCATTCTCTTTCTACGCACCGAACTCCGTTGCATGCGATAATTCGTTTCCTGAATTCAAATCCCTCGATCTCTCACGGCCGAACGCAATGTTTGGTGCCTTATTCGATTGATTAGTAGTTCCGGGCGCGTCTACTGCTAAAGTCATTAGACCTGTAAGTGTAGTACATGTTTTTTATCCCAGGAGATGGAGAGATCCGTCATCAATCTGTCCGTCGGCTTGCGGGCTTTTTGCCTGACCAGGTGTCCCCCACCAGCGGGGCATCGCCCCAGCCGGGATTAGCTCTAAGGTCACTGTACAAGTGTGGTTGTGTAGGGAATGTAAGTTTAGGTATTTGTAAGTATGGGGTGAGGATAGAACCAGGAAGACGAAGGAAAGATCGCGCGCAATCCGTGGCCCGTTTATTAGGGTACTGCTTCAGCATTCGCCTGGTTAGTCAGAAAAAGTACTGACCGAGATGGTCAGAGAAGCCGGGATTTGTCCTCCATACAGCGACTGAATTCGACCTAGCTGACAAGCTATTGTAGAAAATCTTGCCACTGTCGGGACTGAAACCTAGGACCTTCCGGTTAGAGGCATCAGTTGATGTAATGAGCGACCTCTCCCTGTCTTGAATTTTCGAAATTCAGCTTCATAAATGGCAATATCTGAAGTACGATGGAGCAAAGCGCAAAATTAAATAAATTCACCTCGATATCAGTACGGATACAGGAGTATGAAAATGCTTGGAGAATTTTTTAAGAAGGAGGTACGTAACAAAACATTACAGAATGCATGCTTCTCAGGTGTAGAATATAGAGCAAAAAGTATTAACATTGCTTAGGACAAGGAAGCCGGGATAAAGATACCCAGTATACGTATAGCCGCAGCGCGTTGCGGGTTAGGCAACGGCGTCCGTCGCTTTCACCTCAGCTAGTCTCGAGGCTCCTCGGCAGTTGCCACCGAAAATTCTCCTCGTGACCCATCGAGGCCATCCCCTGCGAGCTACGAGCACCCGACCTGCGCTTGGGAGATGGAAGTCATTGGTTGGTTGTTAGTGAATCCGGGCGCGTCAACTACTGAGGTCATTAGTCCCATAAGCGTATTGCGTGTTTTTCATCGGGAGGTGGCGGTGAGGGCACTGGATGGCGAGATCGGCGACGACCAACTCTCGGCTGGCAGGTATCCCTTAATCACGTATTTCCCACCAGCGGGGCACCACCCTAGCTGGGACAAGCTGTAAGCTCGCGACCGCTCTCCCGGAATATGTGGTAGTGTAGTGCATGTTAGTGTAAGTGTGTGTGTAAGGGGAGAGGATAGGACAAGGAAGAGGAAGGACAGATCGCACGCGGTCCGTGACCCGTTTGATAAGGTACTGCTCCGGCATTCGCATGGCGTTGATCGGAGAAACCACGGAAAACTACCGATCAGAGCAGCCGGCCGCTAGAATTCTCCTCCAGACGGCAGCTGAATTTGACCTAACTGAAAAGCTAGTGTCGAAAATCCTGCCGCGGTTAGGACTCGAATCTAGGACCTCTCGGTTAGAGGCGCTGCAGTGACATCAGTTGATGCACTGAGCTACCGCTACCGGTGGGAAGCCGTGGAAGTCGTGATGGACTCTGGAATGAGTGGACATGGTCGCGTTGCCTCAGGGCGCGACAGACCAGGAGGACGCACCCACTCGCACTTCATGCCCCATTGTTTTCTGGCCGAGCGGGATTTTTGGCGGCATTAATCACCTCAGAACCGACGGTAGCGGCGAGCGTGAAGGCAGCGCCTCAAGGGCGACTGTGTAGGTGACGAAGAAGTCGCGGGTTTGGTCCCAGCAGGGTGTCAACAGGTTTCTTGCTGGGTTGGACGTTAGTGAATTTGTGGCCACAGCCGGTTTCGGATTCGTAGACCGATTGTTGTGGTCAGAGGTTTCCAGAGTTGCCTTGATCATTTTCAAGTGAATTCTTGAGCAGTACCCTGAACAACGGGCCACGTACCTGCGCGATATCTTCCCATTGTGACTTTTATCCCTATATTTCCAACTCGCTGCCACTCCAAACCCACAACCCCCTCTAAGCTACCGAGAGTACGTCACGTTTTACACCATCATAATTGGCAAACCCATAGCATAAGTATGTATAAACATTTGAAAAGTGTGGTGTCATTTGTTTTTATTTCCACAACTTGTGGTACTCTGAATGGGTCCGTTGTTTTCATGAGATCCCAAAATGGGATATCCTACAGTTATTTGGAAATATATGATGTTATTATTGATCAGCTTATTAAAAATAGTTGAGTGTGGCACCATGTAAGAACATTAGTTTAAAATTTTTTATTTGTGTCACTCTCAACTATTTTCAATAAGCTGATCAATAAATACATAGTATATTTCAAAATAACTGTAGGATATCGCAATTCAGGATCTCATCTACACTATCTAGTCCTATCCCAGTATACACTTACATAGGTGCTTGCATTTAAATTCTCAAATACAGAATGTCTAATTATAAAAATAATCAGGGAAACAAGAGATATATATTTTCTAATTTGTACAAATTAAAAACCGTGACATGAGAATGATTTAAGCAAATAAATTTTTAGTTGGAAGAATTTTCAGTGAGACCAGCGCAATAGAGCAATATGACAAAAATTTGCTATGCAACAGAGTAAGTCAAGATGCAATTATTGAGCTTTGATTCCCCTTTGATTCGTAATGTCATAAATTCTCCTTATGACGGAGAGATTTATTAATTGAGATCAACATTCTTTTGTTTTGATGCCCTCGCTGCGATCGCTTTCCTCGTCCGAGGGAGCCTCTTCCGAATCTCGCCTTATCATGTCCTGGAACGTTCTAGTCAACGCTTCTTTGTTCTCGAAAGTTATTGAGACCAGAGCAACAGAATTATCAATGTTGTTTTGGTCGAATGCTTTGTCGGACGTTGGCACTCTCAGACAGAAACTTGATGTGAAGAATAATGTGTATTCAGGAGTTTGTGATTTTATTTCATGAGATTTTTGGGCAGAATGCTCTATAATTCCCAAAATGTACATAATTTATAGTAATAGCTTATTCGCGACGATAACTGAGATGCCAATTTAGTAAGTAATCAAGTAATTTATCACACGATTACGGACAATTTGTCTATTTCATTAGGATGGAAAAGAAAATATAATTTCCTGAAAGTAGTCTATATGCGATGGTGATTAGTCCAGATGTATTGACACATGTTAGAAATATGGAGACATATCTATAGAAAGAAAGACATTTTGAAGAATATGGGCTATTGATGAAAACCAAAGCAAAGAGAAACACATTACTCGTAAGATTAATCATGAAGAGATTTTTTCATAAAATCTAATGCTTTTTGAAGAATCTTCTGTCAGCTTCGTTTTATTATTTTGTTTCACCACGACCAAACAATAATTGCATCAGGTTTTATAGATAAAATAACTCAATAGGTACAGTTTCATTAAGTGCCTAATTGATAATCTATCGACTTGCTTTCTTTGTTGACCAGAGGGGCTTGCAACGTGATCTTAACCGATATTCGAGACCGTTGATGACGTCATATTATAGTCGCACTTCAGTTTCTACTGAAGAGTCTGATTGCAACTTGAACCTAGGATTAATTCTGTGGATCAAACCGTGCAGGATCATCACGAAATACCGTACCTCCGAATTTCGGCCTCCAAATCAATTTCAAGGAACATTAGCCACTATCCCACGGAGATGGTTGCACTGTCATACCATGATTCGAACGGAACACATATTCGTATACTCTTATTTAATCTCAGTGGCACTTCATGGCCAGAAGCTGGACAAATAGAGGGACACTGACATTCAATCGGATGCCACGGTACGACTTGCATTTTTGGTATTTGAGCTCCCGATAGGATTACAATGTCTCCCTCTCCATCCAGCTCGTGTCCTTAAACCGGGAGCGGTAGCTCAGTGCATCAATTGATCTAACTGCAGCGCCTCTGACCGGGAGGTCCTAGGTTCGAGTCGTGACGGCAGCAGGTTTTTAGACACTAGTTTTTCAGCTAGGTCGAGTTCAGTCACTGCCTGGAGGAGAATTCTAGCGTTCTGTCACTGTCTGGAGGAGAATTCTAGCGTTCTGTCACTATCTGGAGGAGAATTCTAGGAATTACAGCTAGGTCGGCGCCGGATCTCGGCATTCGGTGGGGGATGATCACCACCATCTCCCGAGAACAAACATGCACTACACTAACGGGACTAATGAACAAAGCAGTTGTCGTGCCCGGAAACACGAAAAAATCAGTCAATCAATCTATCAATCGTGTCATTAAAGCGCCACTGCGTGTAAAGCGGAAAATAGTTCTCCCAGTGAGAGAAGGAACGAGGAAGAAGGAGAACGATCCGCACCCCTTCTAATTTGCTCGAATCCCGTTGAAGGAAGTCCACCCCACCACACTACAAAATAATAAACGCGAGGGGCAACAAGAACCACCCCGCACCTTCTAACCTTCCCGAGTGGCGCTTCAGGGACCTGTCTGCATGGTCCTCCCCACTATCAGGATCACGAAACAAGGACCGGGAGAGATGGCCTAGTGCATCTACTGATGTCACTGCAGCGCTTCTGACCGGGAGATCGTGAGGTTCCAGTTCCCAAGGTCGCAGAATTTTTACCACTAGATGGGCAGCTAGGTTGAATTCGGCCGCGGTCTGGAGAAGAATTCTAGCGGCCGGCTGCTCTGATTGCTAGTTTTCCGTGGCTTCTTCGATCAATACCAGGCGAACACCGGAGCAGCTTCGTATGAAATGGGCCACGGACCGCACGCGATCTTTCCTTACCAATCGTCCTATCTTACCTCTTACACACACATACACTTACATTCAATACAGTAACACACATGCCGGGAGACCTGTCGAGAGCTTAGAGCTCCCCGCCTGGGCTGGTGGGAGATGCCTCGGGGAAAACCCCGCTAACCGACAGTAAGTCGCCGCCGGATCTAGCCATCCAGCGAGGCAAGATTGCCGCACCTTCCGAGCAAATACATTCACTACACTTACGAGACTAATGACCTTAGCTGTTGACGCTATCGGAATCACTAGTCAATCATGAAAGAAGGACTCATTTGAACGACCCGCACCCTTGCATGCAACACAAGTCTCAGCGCCAGAGCGAGTCTGCATTGTCCACCCCTGCCTTCGGGGCGTGACCGCGAGAGCCGCGGGCTATTTCGGATTTAGCCGCCCCCGCCCCCTGCCCCCCTCCCGTGACTCATTCACGTGCGTGCGGGCGCGTGTTTGAGCTTTCCGTTCTGTTGAAAAGTTCGATGTTTTACAGGCGTATTCTTGGTCGCTACGCCAATAAACACGACGACCTAGTTTTGCGATTTGGCGACCATAAAATAATGTGTTAAGAAGGATGGGTTTTGCTTCTGAAATGATTCCGGAGAATTTTTCTTTGAGGCTAACTGTAACTGTTTGACAGGCGAACGTATGTTGCCGCGTGTATACCCGCACGTCGTCCTGTTTATAGGGGTCGAGAAACGGATCGTGCTGCCTTGACTTACGTGTGGGTAAAGCTGGAGAAGAAACTGTTGGTACGTCGGGAGTGATGTATGTGCTACATTGTACGAACGGTGTGTATTTGTGAAGGCGCGTAAGTGGAACAGCAAAAGCCCTGCGCTTCGACGCCAGAAAATGTGCGCGAAAAGTTTCCGTGAGAACTTCAGAGGTTCCTGAAATCCTTATATAATGGTGGCCGATAACCGTTCTAATCTCACTACGACCAGGCGAGTGACTAGACATGCATTGAGTTGGGAAGCAAACACTCTTTTTTACGTTGTCATTATATACAATAGTATATACTGGATAAAAGACTCTTTTTGGTTATTTAAGGTGTCATCAACATCTAAGTCATTATTGACCACTATTGGAGTTAACGTTACGGTAACTGTTAAGATGAAATGAAATGGTGATGATAAGGGGTGAAAGGGCGAATACAAATACAACCATGCCCGAGACGGGACTCGAACCCGTGATCATGCGGTCCGGGATCGCTACGACACTCCCTAAAAGGCTATTTTTGTTCGAGCAGATAATCGCGTCACAATATGGGTGTCATGGTTAATCGTTGTTTTGTTTAATTTCTATAATCTTTTCTTTTATGTTATACCAATACCACATCATACTAGTGAGCAGAACTGAACGATTATTTATATATTATTTTGTACTATACTTACCTGCCTGAGTTAAGCTTGGAGCTATAATATCGAAATGAAATCCATTAGGGGTTGCATCCTGCTTTTCTTCATATAATTTACTCAGGGCCCTGTATGTGAATGCTTATAAAATGTGAACTGTTGAGAAAATGTCTGGACTCAACTGTGACGTTAATGAGATAAAGAGTCTGAAAGGATTACATATCAATCTTTGTATTAAAATATTACTTTCGAATTCTTTTTGTTTGGTAAAATGCAATTTCTTTGTGGTTTTCGAAGTATAATTCATTGAATGTCATTGAAAAGAACACTACAGTTTTCAAAGAGATCTTGAAGGACTGTTGGAATAACTTTTACTCTATGCGACCTCAATCAGTGTCTGAACACCTCAAAATGTTTTCGACGAACAAAGGATTACTGGAGCGACTGAGAGGCAACGGAGATCACTATATCTCCTTACTGACGTGGTAGCCACAGTAGTGACAGCAAGTGCGTCTGTCGTGAAGAGCTCCAGAGCGGCCTGTTTGTTGTGTGCTCAGCGGAAGCAGCGACGTAAACCTTTAGTCTTCGTTTTCCTTTTCATTGCCGCAGGGCGGGGCCTGTGTGTCGAGGAGGAACACACATCTCTCCGCCAACCGCAGCCGCCACCGCCATCGCCCCAACCACAGCCGCCTTCATCATCGCTACTTCCTTGTTCCAACCTTCCCCGCCATCCCCTCCACCCTTATGCCCCGCCGCAACCAACCGCACTTCACCACCCCACCTGCCCCTGTCGTAACCCTGCCACCTCCGCCCCTTTGCCGCACAACAGCGGACGCCGAACTTGTCGCTGTACTTTGGGTTCTGTAACCTGGAGAATGAGAGTTCATCAGTTGTTATGGTTTTGTTCATCAGCTGGTATGGTTTTGTCCTATCAGGAGCTTAAACGTTACCACACCGGGAGCGGTAGCTCGGTGCATCAACTGATGTCACTGCAGCGCCTCTGACCGGGAGGTCCTAGGTTCGAGTCCTGACGGCGGCAGGATTTTCGACATTAGCTTTTCAGCTAGGTTGAATTCAGTCGCTGTCTGGAGGAGAATTCTAGCGGGCGGCTGCTCTGATCGGTAGTTTTCCGTGGTTTCTCCAATCAACACCAGGCGCATGCCGGAGCAGTACCCTACCAAACGGGCCACGGACCGCGCGCGATCTGTCCTTCCTCCCCCTTACACACTTACACTAACATGCACTACACTACTACATATTCCGGGAGATCGGTCGGGAGCTTAGGGCTTGTCCCGGTTGGGGCGGTGCTCCGCTGGTGGGAGAGTCCTGGTTAGGGGTAAACCCCACTAGCCGACGGTTGTTCGGCGTCGGATATCGCCATCCAGCGGGGGAAGATAACAGCCACCTCCCGAGAAAAACATGCACTACACTAACGGGACTAATGACCAAAGCAGTTGACGCGCCTGGAAACACGAAAAAAAACAACCAACCAACTTAAACGTTACCACAGTGACGTCACCGTGATGACGTTTTAGCTCTCGATTGTGTGCCACCGTAACAGCTGACCGACTGTCATCCGCCAGGTTAAAAAAATTCAAGTATACCTCCCCTCTCGCTTCATCCACCTTTATTTGCCTATTTCGTTCTCTTTTCAAACCCTCTCGGTGCTCTTACTCGATCGCCGCTTTTCCATCGCCGCAGTGACTACCACCTGCTTTTCCCTCGCTGTTTCCTCTCTCCCCACCCCCGCCAGCCGGAAAAGGTGGCTCAGGGCATCAATTGATGTTACTGCGGTGCTTGAGACCCGGAGGTTCTGAGTTCGAGTCCCGACGGTGGCAGGATTTTCGATACTGGCTAGATAGCTAAGTCGAATTCAGCCGCTGTCTGTAGGAGAATCCTAGCGGCCCGCTACTCTCATCGGTAGTTTCCTGTGGCTTCTCCGGGCAACACTAGACGAATGTCGGAGCAGTACCCTAAAAAATGGACCACCGACGCGCGTGATATTTCCTTCCTCTTCCTCGTCCTATTCCCACCCGTTACTTACACACATATAAACTTACTTGCACTACACTACAATACGTGCTGGGAGGCCACTCGCAACTTAGAGCTTGTCCCGACTGAGGATGTGAGGAGGTGCCAATAGTGGAAGATACCTGGCAGGGGAAACCCCGCTAGGCGACGGGATGTTAGCTCCACACTTACGGGACTCATGACCTTATGAAGATAACGACTGTCGGAAACACTAATCAATCCATTAAACAAACATCGCACCACCACTTCTTCCTTCCACCAGCTTTCCTATCGTCCCACCTCCGCCGCCATCGCCGCAGTTGCGCTTAGAACCAGAACGCCCCCAGTGCTTCCCAGACCTCCGCCCCATAGAGTTATTTTTCCAAAACATGTAAGAAAAATAGAAAATATGTAAAATAAAAATCATTATTTTCTTTAAAATTGTTCTCCAAGCATTTTCCGACCATAGAACGTCGCCGATCAGTTCTAAGGATTTGGAGGCAGAAGTAGGGTCTATCTCTTCTGAAGTAATTGTACACTACACTTCCCCACGTATAAGAACTTTATTCCAAATATAAAATACGTTATTTAAAAATAGAATATATTACAATGTTTACGAAGAGCCGGTGTACAAGTGAATAGTAGTACCGTGTTCTGAGGATGGATTCCAAGGAGGGAATTAAAGGATATATGTTCCATCCTACAAACTGAACATCACAATAAGATAATTTTCTGAAAAAAATATTTGTTAATTTTCGATCGAGTAACGAATTTGCTGTTTGAAACATTGAGCATGCACGTGTTTGAAACTACTTTTTATTTTCATAAAAATCCGCTCATCCTTGACTCGCAAGTACGCAGTAAGCGGGGAGGGGTCTCGTTTGATAATTCATGGCGGATAATGGGTGGTAAATGGAAGCGCCATCACAGTTGATTTGTAATAAAGATGATTCCGTACCAAATATTGCAAACGCGCATCTGAAATGTTCCGTTTCGACATATGAATATTTTAAATTGTAGCAAAATATGGTAATTGAATAGGTAAATATGTAAAATATGTAATTATACCAAAATATGTAATTATACCAAAATATGTAAAAATATGTACAATAAAAATAGCTCTAATCCATTCCGAATGTCTTGTTAACTCTAGAAAATATAATTGAATGCGGGTATCTAGTTCCTGTAAAACATGTAATTACATGGAAATCCGTTCCTAGTAATATGTAAACCCTGAGAGCGACATTGACTATATTATTACATACGTTCCACACACGAGCACACACACTCAGAAACAAGTAAGTTACACATAAAAGCTCTTATATACTTAAGCATGCGTGTAGATACTTGCACATGAATGTATGAGTCTGAACGCTAATCTGTCCTCATGAAAACACTGTAGACCTGCTCATGAGCAGAGTTTGAATTACATGAACCACAAACACACGTCAGCGTGGGCACACTCATCCACTCCACACACGCACGCTCGCGCGCCGGGCACACACATCAGAAAGAAAGGAACGCTCCAACGTTGCCTAACTTACGCACTTACGCTTATTTACAAGCGCATGTTCACGCAAACACGCACGCACATTAAAAATACGCAGAAAATATTTCTCGCAACGTAGTAGTACAGTATGCTCACGTACCCCACGTAGCCTTGCGTCACATGTTCACGCAGGTAAAACGTCAGGCGCCCGAAAGTGCGAGCTTTCTCATATTTACGAACACGCACGTGCCACTGACAATGGTAAAAAAAAGATTGCCAATTTTACGAACGTTCACAGTACTAAAGTACACCAAGTGAACTCCGCTCCTTGATTACACGGAACGAGATAGTTGCCTATATTACTGACAATCATTTCTACATAAAATGCACTTGTCTATACTCCCTTTTTTATTTGCTCTTTTTATTTATTTAAAGGGCACATGAACAATAAACAATTTTTAATAGGAATCTTTTAAACTAGTGGTGCTAACGAGTACATTCTTTGTATCATTGTTTCTGAGTTTGCAATTTTCAAAAGTTCAGAGAGTTCAACGGAAATGAAATCAGAGCTATTCTTTATGCGTGCCTTGTTCAATCCGCGGGAAAAATTGTGAAGAAAAAATTTAAAACATTTTTATTTTTATTTATATTTGTTTAGAAAATATTTTTTTGTTATTTTCAACAACTTCGTGCAAGAATTACGCAAAGTTAACTCGTTTAAAAAATTAGACATGACCTTTCTTAAAGATCTGATTTTTTACTTTCTTGCAACTGATAGAGAGATACTTATGTAATAGTACGCGAAAAACTGGCTAATTTTCGGCAGGAAAACTCTGATTACGGGACCCTGGTAACGAAAAAGTGGATAAATTGAGTTGCTACATGTAGAAAAAATCCTCTAACACGTGCTTTAGCCAGAAACCATTTTCTCTGGGTCCTCTATACTGAAAAATCAATGACGGCAAAACGACTGTTTTTCCGTCTGCGAACAACGCTAGTGGCTAAACTGTTCAGTCGATTTTCTCCAAAATTGATATTCTCCTATCTGTCTGGCTGATGTCAGGGCCCCTTCCAATTTGAAACCAATTTTTTAATTTTTTGGGGGTATATTACATGAAGCTTCAGGGACATTTTCAAAAATTTAAAAAGTGGCTTCATGGATTTTATTAAATTTTGTTGTTGGATAGTGTGGGGGAATTTTAAGAGAATGATGCGGATCTCATGTTCATTGATAACTCTACATTCTCGAAAATGGCAAAAATTCAAAATTTGTTCGTCTTCCTACAACCCACAAGTATGAAGATGAGATTTTTCCAATGATAAAATCTGTATCTTAAAGATAGATTTTGAAATAAGGTCATGTATGATTTTTCAAAAATTTGAGTTTTTTTCGCTTAATTTTGCATGAATTTTTTCATAAACAATTTAATTTTCAAAAAAATGTGTTCTTTGCCGGATTTCAAAGAAAAAATTGAGCAGTTTTTTAGAAAAAAATTAAAATTTCCCAGTATTACCAGTTTTACGCAAAATTACGCGAAAAATATTCATATTTTCGAAAAATATTGTGTATCTTATTTCAAGATCTGTCTTTAAAGAACGTATTTCAGTCAGGAAAAGAAAATACATATCTCCAATATCGTAGTTTTAGGAAAGCGTCGAAAATTTTGAATTTTTTTGATTTTCAGGAATTTCTGCGAAAAGGGGACTTATCATTTTGTTAAGCGTCCTTCCCTATCAGAGCACAAATCAACAAATTTACCACTCTAAAAAAAATTGTTTTAAGTATTCAAGTATCCGTTTTGAGCCACTGTCGTGTGCGGTACAAGCCGTAACAGCACCCGACCTGAGACGTCTTGGGGGCAAACAATTCACCAGATGGTCGACTAGCTCAGTATAGACGTCCCAGTGTGGACAATAAAAAAAAAATAGGGGCAGGGTCGTGAAGATCGTTTATGGATTGGATGCAAAATTAAAACAACTCGGTGAGAATCACTTTTCACTAAATTAGAATATATTCTAAAAATATTGGCTGCTTTGACAAATACATACAATGGCACATAAGAAAAATCAAATACAGAATACTCTTGACCAAAAAAAAAACAACACTAATAACACAATACACAATTTCCTACTTTCATCTACAACCCAATTGTTTAACAAACACACTTTCAGAAATTCGAAAGAATCGTTAAAATATTATTTTACAAAATTTGAAAGAAACACACATTGAAAATCAAAAATTAATACTTTCCCTTAACATTACTTTTTACAATAAAAAGGAAACTCTTTTCTCTCTAAAATCCAGAGAATTATTATTATAATTATACTCTTACACAAACTCTTAATCACTATATTATAATATTTGATCTTGAAATCCCTTTGAAAGAAAAGATTGATTCTGTTCTCACGTATTAGAAGTCGGGAAACAAATGTACTTTTACTTTTCTTATCTTTAAGCGTGGTAAATCTTACCCCCCCTTTTTCTTTCTACGTGATAGATACAGAATGAGTTTTCTTATTAAACTGAATCACCTATCCTTACAAAACATTTTATTTGGAACGACCTTACTGTGTTCTCGGCCGCGTAGAGCAGTCCACTTGCTTCCTTTTTACCCCTTTTCCACCGAGCTGCTTCGGCCTTAAGCGCGTGGCCTCGGTTGAGAACGCCGTTGCTCCCTCAGAAATCGCCTTCTTCTTCTCGTTCAAGTTTTTATGCTTGAATATTTCATATGAATTTTACTTTATTTTCGATTAGTTAATGACCAACTGGATATTCAGAGGAAAATGAATCCAGAGATCACCCTTTTTATATGAGCACCAACTTCAAGAGTATTTAAAATACGAAAAGCATGGGAGAGAGAAAAGAAAAACTGAAGAGAAATGAATGCGCTTTAAATTACTGCCATCTATTCAAACCCACTCCTAATTCTTCCATTATAAATTCATAACGTTTCTTATTATCTTTTTTCTAAGATTATGTTTAAATCAATTTATAATAGAATAATTACTCTTCTGGTCTTCTAGAAGAGTTTTCTCAAAAAGTTGCAAATCTGAAACCCGCTGCAATGTCACTTCCTGGGGTACCTTTTCCCATACGTCCGCCCAGTTCAGTGCTACCTTCAGAAAGAACTTTTTCTTTCATCCGACCTCCGGTCTCGCCCCTTGAAAAGGGTTTGGTCTCTTGTTTTAAATTTAATTATCTTTCCCAAAATATCCATCCGTTGGCGCGTTCAAAATATTTTTTTCCCCTCGCTTTCTTAGGCGGTAGGGAACGTTTTCGAATCTAAGAAAACGGGCGGTCCATAACCCCTTCTTTGGGAAAAAAAGATTTATGGGATTTGATTTCATATGCCGTAAAATCTTTTCACTAAAATTTATGTTTCTTTTTCTGATTCAGAACGTCGAGCAATCTTGTTCTCTCCTCTTGTACTCCTACTCCTTTTCTTCCTCCTCATCTTTTCCTTTTTTTCCTCCTTCTTTCTCCCTCTTGTTTTTTTTTCTTTTTACATGATTCTTGTCGGTTACTTTATCTGTTTGTTTGTTTCATCATTTTGCCACTTATTTCATTCTTTAAATGGTCGCAAACTGTAAAATTTTACTTTCTGATTGTTTTCCCCACCTTCATCTAGTGTGCTTTCGCAGCACGGAAGAAATATTGCAGTGTGCATGGCGAAATTAGGAATAAATCTGGCGTAATAATTGACGCAACCTAACAAACTTTTAAGTTGTTTCGTGTTTTTTTTGCGGTGCAATTTTATCTATCCCCGCCTCTTTTCCATATTCATTTTGACCCCGTTAACGTCACATCATAACCCAGGAACTAACTTTTTTTAGTGCAGAAATTACTTTTCCCCAAATTCAGTTGTAAATTATTTTCAATCAGACTTTTTAACAAAATATCTAGCTTAGTCATGTGTTCTTCAAATGTCTTAGAATACACAAGCACGTCATCAATATAGAAAAAAACATCGCGGGACATCTTCTGCCAATGATATTGTCTAGACATTGTACAAGAGCAGATGCACTGTTCTTGAGTCCAACTGGCATTCTTTTGAAGACATACGAAATTCCCCGGTGAATAAATCCTGTATATTGTCTACATTCTGGTGCTATCGCTATTTGCCAATACGATGCCGTGAAGTCGGTTGAACTCAACCACTTGATGCCGGATAATTGATTATTAAATCCTTTTACACGCAACGGTCTGTCTCTGTACGGTAAGGTAACTTGATTCAATCGCCTTGCATCTAAACACAACCTATCTTCCCATTACTCTTTCTACGAGCATATCGGATTTTAGATAAGAGGTTTTGGACTTCATGATGATATCATCTTGACCATGGTGCAATGAGCTTATCCACCTCTTCCTTATGTTTTTCTGGAATGACATATTGAATCCTGAATGGTGTTTTATCTGTTAATTATTTCGAATTGAAAATTTTTTACTGGATTCTTGTTTTTGCAAACACCTTTTGATTCCTAATATAGTTAACTGTTTTTTCTGATATGCATTGAGACTATCGTTTCTCTGCACAGTTCATCATCAAATGAGATTAATTCGATTGATAAACGCCACCTTTTCTTCACTAGATTGTTTATTTGGTTTGCGGCGGATGGCGTGTCGAACAAACCTTTCTAATTTTCCGACTCATGGTCCGCGATGTACTTGGTCCTGTATTTCTGGTGAAAACCCTCTATCAATAGAATTTTTCTATTTCTATCCTGACGAGTCCTGTCTTGTCTAGCATAAGTTTGTTTTTCTTGGTGATGTTTCGGTTTGTAAGTTCTCCGTTTCTGGTTTGCTTACATTATGTTGTTGCTGTCTGCTATCTTGACCATTTACGGACCATTAGCATTGCCCTTGCTTCCTGAAACCCTTTCATTAAAACGAAAGTGGCATCATACAACCTTAGTTGCGTTATTAATTTTTCAGTGGACATTGGTAAGAGATTCTTAGCAAATTTTGCGTCGAGGAAGGAAATGACGTATTAATAAACAGACAATTTCTTCATCCGGTATCGTCGGAGTACATAATTTGAAACAAGCTAATTTCTCCGTTGCATATTCCTGCATGGGCATCGTACCCTTCTTCCACGTACCATCATTACATTAACTTTAAAATTGATTGAGTTTCGTTATTCCAATATCTCGAATAAAATTTTCTTTGAGTTCCAAAAGTTTTGGGAAACTTCTCTAAACTATCTGCCCAGATTCGTGCATTACCCTGCAACATCTGATAAACGATTCGAGTTTCTTACTGTCCGGAACACAATTTAAAGAAAAGAAATTATCTACTCTTTCATAAATACATGGATTTTCATCTCCCACTGCACTGAAATTAGAGTACACGGTAATGAAACATACGTGGGCTGAACACTTCCTCCACTCGGTGGTAAATTTTCTAATTGATTTTTCAGTTCTACTACTTCATTCTTATATGCATTAATTTGATGTTGTAGAACGCCATCCTGTTCAGAAAGATTTATTCCACTATCTAATTTATTAGCTTGAACCTGAACTTGTTCAGTAACCAATTTCTGGGAAATTTTACCTTGTTCTACTCAATCTGCCTGTCGGATACGGCGGTTATAAGATCCGATTGTGTTTCAATCCTAGTTTCAAATTCTTTTTGTTACTTGATCAACCTTTTCTTCTAATTCAAGTCCCAGCTCCGGGAAATTTTTTCTAAGTTCTCATGTTCCTGTGCTAATTGCTGAACTCGCTCTAAATTTGACCTTCCACTGTCGCCAATTCAGTAAACTGTGCTTTTAAATTTTCTTCTAACTTCCCCATTATTTTCTTCTAATTTCGTGTCGAATTCCGTGAATTTTGTTTCCAATGCATTTATTGCCGAGTTATTTTTCCCCTAATTTGTTTCCCAAAATAGCCTTGTTCTCCTCTAGTTTAGTTTCCAAAGTAACTTTGTTCTCCTCAGTTTAGTTTCCAATGCATTTATTGCCGAGTTATTTTCTAATTTGGTTTCCAAGTATTTATTGCCGAGTTATTCTCCCATTGGTTCCCAAGAGCCTTGTTCTCCTCTAGTTTAGTTTCAAAGTAACCCCTAATTTTTTATGGTTTCCTCTGTTTTTTCATCCTGCATGACAACCTCACATCTAATTGTTGATAAATTGACCTATTAACTGTTGCATCATTGAATTAGCCCTTCGAGGTTTCGTTCTTCCTCATCCTGATCTCGTGTTTGGGGTTGGCTGTGATTCTGTTTGGGGACGTCGCACTAGTTTCTCCTGCCGTTCCTAGTTCACTCCCGTCGCTCCCCCACGATCATCGTACCGGTGCTTGTCCCCAGTTTCCTATCGCTATCTGATTCCTCAGAAGTTCCTTCCACGGGGTAAATCCTAGCCACGTTATATTATCTGCCATTTTGAATCTATTAACTGCCTAGAATCAATCAATTCTTTCCCAGACACCATACACCTCTCACAAAATATTTACACAGAAATACCAGACACAATTTGAAACTGATAAAACCTCTATATAATAAATATCCTTTCGGAAAAAAAACACTCCTGAAATAACACACTTTTCTCAAACACTTGTACTCTGCAACCTGGTCAGAAATTTTAGTGAACTGTGATTCAATTGTACTAGTAATTTTAGTTACACCAAATTTTGGGCTGTTTTTACCCAAATCGAGTTTGTCGTAAATGCATCCAAAAACGAGCCCCGCTTATGGGCGCCAATTGCGAGCCACTGTCGTGTGCGGTACAAGCCGTAAGGCCAGCACCCGACCTGAGACGTCTTGGGGGTGGCGAACACAATTCACCAGATGGTCGACTAGTCATAGACGTCCCAGTGTGGACACAATAAATAAAAAAAAGGGGCAGGTCGTGAAGATCGTTTATGGATTGGGTGCAAAATTACAAACAACTCGGGGGAGAATACTTTTCACTTAATTCAGTATATATTCTAAAAAAATTGGCTGCTTTGACATATACATACGCTGGCAAATAAGAAAAAATGAAATACAGAATATTTGACCAAAAAAACAACACTAATAACACAATACACAATTTCCCATTTTATCTACAACCCAATTGTTTAACAAACACACTTTCAGAAATTGAAAGAATCGTTAAAAAATTACTTACAAAATTTGAAAGAAACACACATTGAAAATCAAAAAATTTAAAACTTTTCCTTAACATTACTTTTTAACAAAAGGGAAACTCTTTTCTCTCTCTAAAATCCAGAGAATTACTATTATTTTAATTATATCTTCACAAACTTTAATCACTATATTATAATATTTGATCTTGAAATCCCTTTGAAAGAAAAGATTGATTCTGTTCTCACGTATTAGGGAAGTCGGAAACAAATGTACTTTTTCTTTTTTTTATCTTTTAAGCGTGGTAAATCTGTTACCCTCCTTTTTTTTTCTACGTGATAGATACAGAATGAGCCTTATTAAACTGAATCACTCCTATCCTTACAAAACATTTTATTTGGAACGACCTTACTGTGTTCTCGGCCGCGTAGAGCAGTCCACTTTGCTTCCTTCTACACCTTTTCCCCCGAGCTGCTTCGGCCTTGAAGGTCGTGGCTCGGGTTGAGAACGCCGTTGTTCCCCCAGAAATCGCCTTCTTCTTCTCGTTCAAGTTTTATATGCTTGAATATCTCATATGAATTTTACTTTATTTTCGATTACAGTTAATGACCAACTGGATATTCAGAGGAAAAAGAATCCAGAGATCACCCTTTTTTATGAGCACCAACTTCAAAAGAGTATTTAAATATACGAAAAGCATGGGAGAGAGAGAAAAAAAAACTGGAAAGAGAAATGAATGCAAGCTATTAATTACCGCCATCTATTCAAAAATCCACTCCCTAATTCTTCCTATAAATTCATAACGTTTCTTATTATCTTCTTCTAAGATTATGTTTAAATCAATTTATAATAGAATAATTACTCTTTTGGTCTTCTAGAAGAGTTTTCCCCAAAAAAATTGCAAATCTGAAACCGCTCTGTCACTTCCTGGGGTACCGTTTTCCATACGTCCGCCCAGTTCAGCTGCTACCTTCAGAAAGAACTTTTTCTTTCATCCGACCTCCGGTCTCGCCCTTGGTATAAGGTGGCGGTCCTTTCTTGTTTTAAATTCTAATTATCATTCCAAATATCCATCCGCGTTGCGCGTTCAAAATATTCTTTTCCCTCGCTTTCTTAGGGCGGTATGTGACACGTTTTCGGAATCTAAGAAAACGGGCGGTCACAGTTTAAAACTCAGAGTCTTCAGTTCCTTTAAATCGAGTGAGGAATTGGAGAAAATTGGCTGAATGATTGTGGCGCTTGCGTTGTCTACGGACGGACAGACGGACGTTTTGCTGTAAATCGATTTTTCGGTATTAAGGACCCACAAATCATGGATTCTGACTACGCAGTTCGTTAGAGGAAGTATAGTACTATATTTAGGAACAAGGTTTATCCTCTTTTCTGTTACCAGGCCCCAGCAATAAGAGTTTTTCTGTCAAAAATTTGCCGTTTTCCCGAGAACTATTGCAATACTTTCTCTCCTTACGAAGTAAGTGAGAGAAAATAAAAATCTCATGCCAACACAGTAATATTTGTCGAATATAAAATGCTTACTATACAAAATGTTACAAAACTGAACGGGAAAACGTCAGGAGCGGATTTTTCCTATAGAGAGAGAAAGTAAAATACATCATAAGGTGGGAAATGCTTAGTCGCATGCCAATTAGGGAAGCAGTCAACGACTTACCCCAACGCAGTTTTTACCCTCTCTTTGTTCAGGTAAGGAGTGACTGTGAGTTTCATCATGAGTTTAGGACTTGCAGTCAGACCTACCCATTGACACGTTGAAATTGTGTTGTTACTATCTGTCAGTACAGAGAACAGTTCGTAGGTACTGGTGCATGGTACGTAGGTGCGTAGGTACATGGTACGTAGGTACATGGTAAATGCTGAATACATTAAAAATATGCGTGGTCATCTGTATCCTCACGCAAAGGGTCTAAAGTTCAGAAAATGTTCAGAAAATGTATTCCCTTCCTCATACTTCAAAAACCAAAATAATGTAACACAAAATTGCAAAAAATTATTAATTTTTGCTAATTAAGTATAGTACTGGTTCTTAATTAATGATTTGTTTCGTTTAATTATTTGGAAACTTATTCCACGGACCTTTTATTGGTGTTCTCTGGGTACCATATTGTCATGGCATTGGGAAGCGGCTGTTGTTTTCAGATTTTGCCGAAAATGTTTTGATGTGTGTTTTCCAAATATTTATTAATATTAATGCATAAATTGATTGCCGAAATGAATGTGAGACTGGTTACACATTCCTTGATTAATCAGGTTGTGAATAAAATTGATGTTACCTGAATACCCCTTAGCATCCGCAAATGATTTCCTTCATCTTCTAGAAATAGCCGTATTTGTTAGACATGTTTTTTTTTTCTGAGGGTTTCATAATACTGTCGTGTGATAAGTTTGTGAGAGTTAATGCCCTCTGGACTTATTATCTTAAAGATCTTTACTAGCCTGTGTCTTCGACTGCTGTGAATAATGAACAAATTTTCTGTGAACGCTTTGGGGCAGGGTCTCAGACAATACGCATTTGCGTCCTGTTCAACATGCATTATGAAGGCGAGCTCACTTTGAACCCTTCTTGTAGTATGTGAACAGAGCGCTGAAATGAGTAAGTCTGGTAACTCTGTAATTAAGCATTTAGGGGCTTCATCTGTTATAAACTTGTCTCTACACAGGAATTCATTAAAGAAGTTTTGTTGCACCTTAAATAACCGAACTGTTTTATTGAAAATGAAATGTTTGAATGAATTTATGATATGAATTTTTCTAAACCAAATACAGCCGATATTTTATTTGAAAATTTATTATGTTTCCTTGCCTATTTCGTTACGTTTAAAAACACTTGTGTCATTGTGTAATTCGAGAAGTTTAATAATAATATTAGCAATGCTTCTCATCAACGTTTGCTCCTCGTCTTTTCGGAGAATTGTTTCTCAAAGTAAACAAATTCCCAAGGTCACAGGGGGTCAGGCACACATTTTGTAAGGTAAACAGTGTGAAATACTTCTTCTCCTGCCGCACGGTGGGCTAGCTATTTGTGAAATACTGTTGATCTCTTCTATTATTTTTACTATAGCCAACTTGGATACTATTTACAACAAACATTTATTATTATGAAGGGGATTGCTTCCACTGCTATTATTATTAATATTGTTATTTCTACCGTTGCCCTCCTATGCTCACAAATTTTCTCGATGTTACTTTCATCATAAACATGGATTCGGTCGTACAACATATTAGTCATTACCTGTTGCACGTGCACGTGTAATTCTATACGGAATCACAATCACAAAATCTATTAACTGAAACCAATTATTAGATTGACGGCAACAAATATAAATTATCAACATTTTTCAACACTAAACATTTAACGTTTATTCATTTATATATTACAAATTCCATTGAGGTAATGAAGATTACTTTTTTGTGCAGGACATTACATTACCGTAAGGTTTTGAATAGAGTTCGTAAGCTTACTCCAATATCTTATTAGATAGCTTCTTGGTTTACCAGCAGAATGTTGTCCACGGAATCTATTCTGGCGTTCTTGCCTATCATTAAAATGAATTTAAAATGTTCCAGGATGACCTCATAGATTTGGTATTAATAGTATTTAATATTTCCTATCAAATCAAACGCGGTTGCGACTTACCCTATCAGTGTTTCGTATGAAACACCTAGACGCAACTGTCTATCTTCAGCTACTTATCAAAAAATTCCTTCTATCTACGGAGCTATCTTAATATGCATCCCCTCGAAGCACGGAGGCTATTTAATTCAAAATTCCAACTACTACATTCATAAAATCTATAATTGCAATTCAATACTGCTATTGAAACAATACCAAGCTATCAGTCTAATCATAAAATCCCGCCTCAGAGTCATTTAAATAAAACCCCCGCCTATGCTGAAAATCCTTTCGCACCTCACCCCCCTGACGCGTGCACGCTCAATACCCTTTAAGAGGGATTCCGCCCTTCTACAAGATCACGGATTTTAATTCCCTCTCCACACCTTTTGCATTTAATGTGTTCCAGGCCGTGTCCTATGACACCACTATGACACCAAGCATGGAATATTACGCTTGGATGATCAGTTATCCTAACAACACGTATTCTTTCACTTTCGAAATTGCAAACAATGCCATTATTACTGACGCTGGATGACAATTTTAGCATTCAAATTACACCCGGGGTTCTTAGCTTATCACAATAGGAAACGAACAAATGATCTGCGTAATGATTGGTATAATATTCTGTAATATAACGATCCATTCGTGCGTCATTAAATGTATGCATCACTAATGTAATTGAAAAGCTACAGAGCAATGCATTCAGTATGCAACAGAGTTCATCTGCCTCTGCTTCTAGAACTGTCCCCAAGGCCTAGCTGTAAACGAGCGCGCCCATTAGACAGCGCGACGTTGTTTTCGATCTGCGTGGCGCGTGCAGGGGCCAAGGTCGCGGCTGTCTCTGAGTGGAAAGCCCGGGTGGGGGTGTGGGTGGGCGGGGCGGCGGCGGCGGCAAGGCGCCCTCGCTCCGTGATTTGGAGCCAGGGATGTGGAGGGAGTTGGCGCCGGGAGAGACGGAAGGATTTGGATGTACGCGATGCAAAAGCAACGGGAGCAGTAGGACTCGAAACAGAAAGGGAATAGTGCCAAAACGTTGTTGGTAAAAAGGGTAGCAGGTTGTGAAACGGTGAATGGTGCAGGGGAGAAGGAAGAATGATGAGGTTGAAGGCGACGAAAGAGGAAACGGTAGTGAGGCGATGGCGACAAGAGTGGTAATAGGAGGCTTGGGGGCGGGAGGGGGCGCAGTGAACGTAATCGTTAGATAACTGCTGCGTGAGAGGAGGCAGGGGAGAAGACGATACAGAAACGGCCATACAGGCGGAGACGGAGAAGAAAAAAGCTGGTAAAAGATACCTAAGACTGAGACACGAGAAGGCTAATATGAGGCAGGATGGGTGGGAATTGTGTGTGGACGAGTGGTCGATGAGGGCTAGCGAAAACCGGAATCAGGTGGAAGTGAATGAATCAGTGTGCGGTAATGTTTAAGGACGCCGTAGCTATTTGGTCATTATTCCGTGTAAACTACGTGTTGTACTCGTGAGGGGGTGATGTTCATCCTCTACAACATGAGACTTACACGTCGGCTTGTGGGTTCTTTGTCCTTCGCGGTTTGCTCTCCCTCCCTCCTCCAGATCCCCCCTAACGGGACACGTTCTGAGTGTTTGCTCCGGAAACGTAGATGTGTGTGTAAGAGGTGATGAGAAAACGGAACAAGAATGAAAAAGGGATGACCACGCGCGGTCTGAGGCCCGTGTGTTACGTAACTGCTCCGTCCGTTCGACACGCGGAAGTGAAGGGAAGAGTGCCGGCGCAGGCGGGAGGAGATCTTCTCGAAGGCAGAGGGCCACATTGGCAGGCGCAAGAGGAACTGTGGCAGAGGCGATGCGGGGGAGGAATTGGAGGCGGCGACGGCGGTGGTAGCGGCGCGCGGAGGTGCACGCGCCCGTCGAAATTCCCTTTATGGCGGCGCGGTCCCGGGGTCGTGTTTTTACGGCGCACCGGCGGCGGCGGCGGCGTGGCGCGCTCCTCCCGCCGCCGGGCACGCCCCTGCCGCCCGCCGCCGCCGCCGCCCCGCCGCCGCCCCTGCCGCCGCACCTGCCGCCGCCCTGCCGCCCCCCGCCGCCGCCGCCCGCCGCCGCCCCCGCCGCCCCCGCCGCTGCCCCGCCTCCGCCCCGCCTCCGCCCCGCCGCCGCCCCGCCGCCCCCCCGCTGCCGCCCGCCCCCGCCGCCGCCCCCGCCGCCGCTGCCGCCCCTGCCGCCGCCCCCGCCGCCGCCCCTGCCGCCACCCCGCCGCCGCCCCGCCTGCCGCCCCGTCGCACCCCGCCGCCACCCTCGCGCCACCCGCCGCCACCCGCCGCCACCCGCCACCCCGCCGCCGCCCCGCCGCAGCCGACCCGCCGCCGACCCGCTGCCACGCCCCGCCCCCGCCGCCGCCCGCTCCGCCTGAGACCTTCGCGATGCCATCCAAGCGCCCGGGGCATATCAATGCCCGATAAATTCTCGGGACCTCGTTCGCGGCCCTGCCGCCCGGCGTAGCAGCTCTATTGGCCTTGTTACAGGGAGCGGCGTCCGCTCCAACGCTCCTCCCGCACCACTCCGATTTGCGCTTGGGTTTCTGGGTTCCTTATCTGGAAGTGAACTCGTCCTGCTGCTTGTTTCTGTCAGATCTTCCTTTACTATAGTATAATTTGTCTAGCTCAAATGACTGCGTAACTGTTATCGATACTCGTTTTACTTCTTTCAGTTTTTTTTAAAAATTTGTCTCCTTTCAATTACTTCTCTACATAGTGTCGGCACGCGCAAATCGAATTTTTTTAAACGCCTCTGTCTGTTTATTCGTTCGGCTGCTGTATCATCGCTCTGTATTTTATAGCAACTGTGACCAATTTGTGCTTCTAAATGTATTTTCAAGGTTTGAAATTATATTGTAACTACATGATTTGAGGAAGTCCCTTTCGCAAGGTAATATTTTGAGTGTGAATAGTATTTTGTATTTTAAAAAATATTCCTAATAAAGAGTTCAATATTGTGTTTACAATTTATGATTATTTGGCATCGAGTTTATGTATGTTTCAATAAAATGATGCCACTAAAAGTCATGAAAACTGTACATTATAACAAATATCATTTTTCGTTACTTTTACCCTCTCCTCAATTCGTGAATTTTAGGACTTTAAATGATGTTTTGTGAATTTCATTCCATTATATTTGTTTTCAATAATTCGCAATTTTGAGAATTCACCAATACAATTCTTTTCAGGAGTTCAGCTTTACTCAGAGCATGTGTGTTGTTTATTCCTAGCTGCAACTTTTACACATGCAGCAGAGGGTTTGTGCCCATTTTAGGCAACTTAATTGTGCAACAGTCATTTGAAATGCCAATCATTTAATTGTTGTTTTCAAGATAACTAAAGAATTTTATAAAGGGAGATGTGTAAGCAGAATAAAACACACTGTTATTCATGATTAGTTTTCATTCAAATGGATTAAATAATAATTTTAAATTTGTTATTTTCGGTACATCTTGTATTATGTTTTTTATAACGTCTTCCAGATCTTTACCAAAAGTCTTGCATTTTAAATTGTAATGCGGTATTGAAGTACAGGAGGAGAGAATTGAGAAACTCGACGAAGTAAATTAACAGTAAAATCTCCTAAACTACTGACCACGGAGATGGTGGTGAGTTTAGAAGCACAAATTAAGTTGTGAGCGTCTGGGAGGTTTATTAATGAGATGGTATGCATTTAACTCCGAACTTGGGGTCAGAATATATTCTCAAAGCACGTATATTTCCCAAATGAAGTTCCATGTTTTTCTTGACCAACAACGAGTTATATCTCGACTAGTTTGATTAATATTCCATGAGGTAAGTTTCTTGTTCAAGAGTAAGAAGACATGATAAACTGACGTATACACCCTAGAGAAATTTACAGTTAATTTACGCTCGACTGTCGCTTTGGCGTATATAGCTCGCCTGCGAGTTCTCACCTGTATAATTATGGCCTGTCTTTGAAGTGGAGTGAGGTTCTTGAAAATACTATTGATGATCTCGAGAAACTTCTCACGCTGCAGGAAATCAGGTCTTTCTCGAAGTAGTCGTTGAAATCATAGAGAATGAAGTAGGTCCCTGCGAAAGAGAATAAATAATTTAGGAAGCTGATGCATTATGCTAAAAAAGTACTATACTACAGTATTACCACTATAGTATGCAATATACAAACTACGGTGTCATTTTGAAACATCGATTGTGTACGAGATGATACCATATCACTGAGAGTTGACAATGATATTGTATAGCCAAGTTAAAACGCGATAATTAATCAGTAGTGTTGTACGATTCTATTTTTCTCAACTCGTAATGCAAGGTGTTATACAACGTAATATTCAGTTTGTGTCAGTAATACTTGGTATGTACTTTTCATTCGTACCTGATGATAAGAACAAAATAACTTAAAATTAGTGGTTATTTTGGAAATGAATTTTATTTATTTTTATAGAATTTTAAACATCACTGGATCAAAATATAAAAAAACATCTTACGTTAGAAAATACAGAGCAACGAAACGGACAAGGAAAAAATTGTGTATCATTAACTATTCGTACACTTAAACTGCACCCAGGAAATCCAGTATAACAAAATAAATGTTTCTGATATTTCGTGGATATCCTCTTTAATTTATGAGAGCATGATATCTTTGTGCATAGATCTAACGAGGTGACTGCATGTTTGAAGCGTGATTTTTTTCCATTCTTTTGCTAAAGTCTTTTCCAGATCATCTTTGCAGGATAATTCGCTTTGCAAACTTCCTCTGCAAAATTGCCACAGATGTTCGATGTGTGGTTCAAGTCTGAGAATTTGCTAACATTTTCAGTTGTTTGGGACCTTTACTATTAACTATTGCTTATTAATTCCTGCAGTATGCTTGGTATCATTGTCATTTTGGGAACATTGTTTCAAATTTCTTTTCACGATGTCGTGATATACATGTTTATCCATAATGTCTTTTATGAAATGAATTTTTCCCTACTCATCTTATTGACAAATATCCCATAATACGATTGATATACCTGGTTTCACAGTGAGAATTTGTTTTGCCACTTCATCCTCACTTTTACTTTTCTCATGCTGTCGATGCCATCGGAGCCAACACATTTATCTTAGTCTCGTCCAACTAGATGACATTCTTCGTTCTTGTTCAATTGTTCCTTGCGAACCGTTATCTATCTGGTCTGTTCTTCTTCTGCTAACATAAAACCTTTTTGGCGATTTCTTCCTTTGATACCCATATCTGTATCTTCGAATAGAAAAAAGTTTTGAAATTTTCACTCACGTCTCAACATTAGATTGCAGAGGGACATACTCAAAGTGGGTTTTCGTGCAATTAATCGCTCTTCCCTCTCGTTTAGCTTTTTTTCAAACCGTTTCTCTTGACATTTTGGGTTGCCCCACTTTACTTAAATTTGTTTATTATGTATTGAATAGTGCTATTTCTTCATCAGAATTCCAATTTTTCTGGATGAGTTTTCTCTCAAAGTTGAATTCACAATAACTTTCTTGACATCCTCGTTAAGTTCCTTTGTCTTAAGCATTATCGCCTTTTTTGACTCCAATATTGCACAAATATTACTGTTATCTTACTGAGTATACAACATAACTCTACTGATAAAAGTAACAAATTGCGGGACCAATTTATACCGAAACTCATACTACGTGGTTCAATTATACGAATAAGAATGGTAGGTAATTTAGCCAAGATGTGGATATTTTAATTTCTGCATTATTTATAGACGTTCTTTTTCGAAATGCAGAGTATACATTATATGATAAAAAAAATTATCTTCAATAAGCAAAAAGAAATCATTCCATTACAGTGATAAAAAACAAGAAAATATTATATTTATTTTTCGTAATGGAACGTACGATTATCAATAAAACATACTGTATGACATTTACTTATTTTTACTTTGTTAATCTTAGTTCGTTAGAAGAGAAAATATTGTAATTTTTCGCCAGAAAACGGTGAATTTTCAACAGAAAATCTTTTATTGCCGGACCCTGGCAACGAAAAAGTGGAGAAGTCTTGTCGCTGTATATAGTAAATGATTATCTTGTCCCTATGGATAGTAAAGTACAATTTTTCGAAAATATGAGTAGTTGTCGCTTAGTTGTGCATGAAATGTTGACAATTTTTTAACATTTTTTCAAATACGGCTCCAAATGTTTTCTTTACATTTTCTCCTCGTATGTATTCAAGAACGAAAAATGTCGCACTAGTTCCATTTCTTCCCCTCTGTATTTTTGAAAATAGCAAAAAGGTAACATTGCAAAACTACAAATTTGAAGATAAAAGATTTTTTCAATCAAATCTGTTATAAAAAATAAAATTTTTGAATAACGTCATGGACAATTTTTTGAAGAAACAAGCAGTTTTCCCGCAATTTCTGTATGAAGTTTATGAAAATTATAAGAAAATATTTTCTCAAAACCGCTCCAAAATTTATTCCACGGATAGAACAAGGGACGCTTAAAAGTATGTGTAGTCTGTTATCAATATGAAGGGATGGGTCTGTTAAAAAATAAACTATACCATTTCTCTATACATTAATCGTCAACCTCAATTTACGACTATATGGGCACAGACATATTCAAATTGTATTCCAAACACAGAGATCATAGCGCATTTAAGCATTGATTTCCCAGTTTCATTGATATAACTATAATTTTAATATATTTTATGAGTGAAATTCTTACCAAACCTGCCAATATTCTCCCGGGATTTTCTGCCATTCATGTAAAATTGATTTGATTTTTTTAAAAAATTCGGAATTTTTCTTTCAACTGTTCTAGTAGACGTTCGCGATCCTAAATTGCTGAACTCTAGGACTCATTCCTATTTGAAGTACTCAAGAAGTTTTTTAAGAGAAAATATAGAATTGTAAGGTAAATATAGTGACGATTTGCCTCTTCCTCACTGTATCTCAGTGTCGAGTTCGTTCAACCCAATATCTGGTGCAGCACTACTACACGCGTGTTTTTTAGGGGGAGCGGTAGCTCACGTGCATCAACTGATGTCACTGCAGCGCCTATCACCAAGAGGTCCTAGGTTCGAGTCCTGGCGACGGCAGGATTTTCGACACTAGCTTTTCAGGTAGGTCGAATTCAGTCGCTGTCTGGAGGAGAATTCAGTGGCCGGCTGTTCAGATCGGTAGTTTTCCCCTGGTTTCTCCGATCAACACAAGGCGAATGCCGGAGCAGTAATCAACAAACGGGCCACGAAACGAGCGCGATCTGTCCTTTCCCCTTCCTGTCTTATCCTCTCCCTTAAAACACACACTTACACTAAAATGCACTCACTACCACGTATCCCGGGAGACCGGTCGGGAGCTTAGAGCTTGTCCCGGCTGGGGGATTCCCGCTGGTGGAGAGTCCTGGTCAGGAGAAACCCACTAGCCGACGGGTTGGCGCCGGGTCTCGTCATCCAGCGGGGGGAAAATCACCGCCATCTCCCGAGAAAACATACACTACACTAACGGGATTAATGACCAAAGCAGTTGACGCGCCCGGAAACACGAAAATAACAAACCAAACCAACGCGTGCTTTTTCATTACAGCTTTTTCCTGTGGGCACTTTCTCAACAATCGTAATCAATCATAATGTGATAGAAAAAATAACTCATCAGATCAATATACGGAATGGATTCAATTACTTATATTGAATTTTGTTTGGATTTTTACTAATTTTTTTATATTCTTCCATGATTTTAATTATATTTTCTCATTTCAGGAAATACCAGTGTTTCAATATGTCAGCCGAGAGAGTGCTGGAGAAACGGTTACAAAATTATGAGTTTAAGAGGCAACTGTAAACATGTCATGGGTTTTGGAGAAAAATACAAAGGTAAATGACCAGATCTTATTTTAATTCTTTTCTTACAGGTATTATTGCGTAGCAAAGTTAAGATTCAGATATCTGAGCGTTAGTCAAATATATATAAAATGTGAAATATGTGTTTAAAGTGATATTTTGTTATTTTATAATTAAACATCCTCAATGAAATAGGAAAACCACACGCCCTTTTAAAAATTCTTTTGATGCCAGAGAAACATATTTCTCGAATTCTTTGTAAGGGTCACGTAATATCATAATAACAGAATTTTTATCGTACTAATATTTCAGTCATTTTGAAAAAAGAACTTAAGAACCGAAGCTGAGGAATTTAGAAAAATATACCTATTGGTAAATTTAGAAATTAAAAATTTAATCAAAATGGCGTTTATTGTTGGATTTAGTTTATTGTGCTCTTTTCCCTATTAGAAGATGAGGCAAGTTTGAAGAAATTTAAGAAAGTTTTAAGAAAATCTTCAAAAAGTATTTTGTTTACATATTTACATATTTGTTGTATATTCAAGATAAGACTAAAATTTGCAGAAAAATTTTAAAAAAGTGGGGTTTATAAAGTTTTAAAGATATATTAAAGAGTTGGTGCACAAAATTTCTGGGGTCAAGTTGGTGAAAGACATCATAAAAGAGTTGAAACGTTTGCAATTTTAGAAATTTTATACGGTATAAGTATGGCTTGTGATTTATACGCAATAAAGAAAACAAATATATATACGTACGAATAAATATATTGGAGTTCCGTAATTAAAAATTGAACACATGCAAAGAAATGAAAAGAGGAAAATAGGCGAACAGCAAATAGTTACAGAAATCATATAAATCGTTAGCTTACAAGTATAACATGTTATGTCAAGATCTTGAATAAAATAAATTTCTAATTTTTTAGCAACATTATTTAAAAAATATTTAATGTTAATTTCGAAAAATAAAAAGATATTTCAAGGAACATGTGATTCTGTCTGAATTCCAATAAAATTCAGACCAGAGAGAAATTCAGAATAATCAAATGCCTATAAACTTACAAACCTTGACAAAACGTATTTCACTTGTAAACATGAACTAAGGGAAATGCGCCTGTGATAGTAGCTTCCTGAGGTCACAGTATCGACCCATGGGTTGCGACAGTTCGGCTGAATTAGGTTTCGCACATGCGATACGACACTCGTCACATGCAGTGCAATTACATCTTTTTAATGTGTGGACTGCTGAAACGTCAGCGACAGAAAAGTTGATTGTAACATTCTGAGAATTTTCTGCCAAAGAAGTGCGAATATGCAGAAAAAAAGGTTCAATTATGCCAAAATATTCATTTATGATATTAAACGCAGAAATAAAAGAATTAGAAAGAGCTTAAATTTAGTATAAATATCTTATAATACCTAGAATTTGTTTAAACTGAATGCTTTAGTGAACAGAAAAAATATTTAAATACGTTTAATCACAACTCTAGTTTTAAAAAAGTCGAAATTTTGTTATATTATTAAGGACACATTGATCTATTTGAGCAAGGATTTATTTAAAAAATTTGGAGTTATTTTTAGAAGTTTTTGGAAATGATCTTGGGCTTGCAAGTAAAGTAGCTCATAAATTAATCCGTTTGATATTCACACGGCCCTGACTTCCCTTAGATCTAACAGATAATGCCCATTTAGGAGACAGTCCTGCCTTTGGGTTAAGGCGGGGAGACGGTGGCACGCACGCAGGCACATTTAAAAAAGAATCGGTATCAGGGATACTTAAACCGTGTAGTTTTGTTAACATCTCGACATCAATTTTTTGCAACATTACATAATGTTTTCTATATTACATGTTTAGGCGTACTCCGTCTGTATCAGCACACGAGAAAGTAAAAGTATAAAGGAAGAAGTTTACAGGAACGCTTATCCGCAATAGCAACTTTTATTCAATGTTCCTTGTAAATGAACCCTTAATGTTATATTGTTTTGCAAAAGCATCCATTGCGAAAGGGGAATATAAAGTAATTCGCATCAACGGCTGAACAGCCAAAAGTAGCTCGCTACTTAGGGGAACGCTCCTTCTGTGAATTTAATTCGCGTGTGGTCCTTGTAAAACCTCCTCTTTGGGCTGTCGCTTCTCTTGGCGCGGGGTCGCTCTGTGCATCGCGTGCACCGCAGCGCACGGAGTTCGTCGCCGCCCCTGCCGCCCCGCCGCCCCGCCGCCCCCGTCCGCCCCCATCTGCTCCCACCGTCACAGACGCTGCCGGCACCGCCGTCACAGATCCCCGCCGTCACAGACCCCGTCCAGCCCCGTCACAGCCCCTGTCACAGCCCCTGTCACAGCCCCGTCACAGCCCCCGTCACAGCCCCCCGTCACAGCCCCCCGTCACAGCCACCGGCCCCGCCGTCACAACCGCCGCCATCCCCGCCATCACAGCCCCCGCTCCCGCCAACGCCACTCCAGGCAGACGATTGCGCTCATTGTCCGAAAGGGCACAAGTTGGAGGACAGGT
This sequence comes from Teleogryllus oceanicus, assembly GCA_964035755.1. Taxonomy (NCBI): domain Eukaryota; kingdom Metazoa; phylum Arthropoda; class Insecta; order Orthoptera; family Gryllidae; genus Teleogryllus; species Teleogryllus oceanicus. The sequence continues at coordinate 6,741,824 of CAXIVR010000002.1, forward strand.
GTGGTTGCAGGCGAGCGGGCGGGCGAGTGAGTGCAGAACAATTCCCTCAAGTGGCGACCCGTGTCGCGGCGCGCGCCCGAGTTGCCACTGCCCACGCCGCGCGGCTGGCAGGCAACCGGGAGCGATGGCCTCGACGTCTCCCCCGCTCGGCCTGCGCTGCTCTCGCTCTCTCTACTACTCTCGCTCACTTCTCCGTCGGCCCTGTGTTAACCGTGCGTACAGCCGGGAGTTTGATCTCGTTTGCGGGGGTCCACTCAATAGTTCGCTCAAACACACAGGGTCTATAGATTGATCAGCCGCGTGATGGGGCACTAGCAATCGCTAAACCGAATCTACTCAATTGTTCTTGGACAGTCGCAACACTGTATGATACTCTGCGAAAGTTGTAAATATTTGTCCAGACATTCGACGAACTTATTCGTGTATTCGTGAGTGATCCTCTTCGTGAGATATTTTATCAGTATGATTGTGTAATCGTAGATGTGTCCACGAGGACAATAATCACTGCTCTTCCATCCTTGCATCCTCTCTACTATATTTCCAATAGGGCTCCTGGTATTTATTAGAACAAGACCATCGCTTATCTTGTATAAATGACCGAACAAATAGTATCAGCATAGAAAAACGGCAAATAAATTATTATTTAGGTTCAGCAAAGAGAGATAAAATCAGATTCAACCTGAGAACGCAGAATAATCGATGATGTTCTTTCGTGTAGGGCGGTGTGGTAATCAGTTCATCAGCTCGCCTCGACAAAAATCTGATTTATTTTCGATAGTCTATGTACAGTAAGTTGGTTCGTCCTCATATTGGTAGAGTATTCTATTTCCATTGCGGCGATGTCATGACTTTCTGGCTCTGATTTCTGCCCTACACTTGTCCTTTGGCCATTATTCCTGCGTTGTCCCGCCCCACGACCAATGCGTCCCAGTTCACACCCACGCCCGCCCGCTTACCTACGCCCACCACGTCCACCACGGCCCCGCCCGCCCGCTCACCCCCGCCCGCCCGCCCGCGCCCCGCCCGCGCCCGCCCGCGCCGCCCGCGCCGCCCGCGCCCGCCCGCGCCCGCCCGCCCGCCGCCCGCCCGCGCCCGCCTGCGCCGCCGCGCCCGCCGCGCCCGCCCGCGCCCGCCCGCGCCGCCTGCGCCGCCTGCGCCGCCCGCGCCCGCCCGCGCCCGCCGCGCCCGCCGCGCCGCCGCCGCCGCCCGCGCCCGCCCCCCTACGCCTGTTCGCGCAAGCCGCGCTCTCCCGCACCCACTTGCGGTCCGAAGGGAACGGCTAATTTTAGCCGTGGCCTGATTTGGTGTTGGTCCAATGCTAGTATTGATTAATTACCCGGCGATGTTCTGGCACTGACCTGGATGTGGTTGTGCGAGTTACGTCATCGAAGCCTCTGTATATCTGACATTCGCCATTCGGGGCGAACATCCCATCGCGTGTCTCCCCGGAGCGCGAAAGCCCTATTGTGTTCCAGACATCGCCCGCGTGGAGGTGTACATGAGTCGCTGCATTCCATGTATTGTGATGAGACATTCATTTTTCTTTATTTTAAATGAGCGTTACTATAATTTTGAACTGATAGACGTGAACACGGCACTTGCAGACCTCTTTTGTTGAATACAAACCAAGGAGACAATTAATTATGCAATAGAAAGTCAAGCTCATTTCACACTGAAGACAATTGTTATTGTAACAATATAGTACTCATCCGAATTAATTGTTCCTTGAGGTAAAGCTTCTTCATTACACACTTCCTTGTAAATTATTCCTTCTTTTCTTTCAACGTCTTACTCTTTGCAGCGTTGGTACCTGTGATTACAAACGTATCCAACAAAACGTTTAGCCACTACAAAAATGTGTATTTTTAACAATACATTGTAAACGGCGATCTTAATTCTTCAAGACGCACATTCACAAAATGAAAGAATACATTCGCTGCGTATTTTAAACAGCACACCGTTCTCTTCATATAAATTTATGAACTGGATACTTTCCACAGAACATCGACAAACAATATAATTTTTGATATTTTTTACATTCTTTACATGGGGGCGACACCGCTGGTAAATGGAATTTAGTACGTGTAACTTTTCCTACCTATGAAAGTCAAATTTTCAGTTTTTATTCCGAGTTTATTTGGTATTGTACCGAATAATTGTACAGATATTCTGTGAATTAATTCTACATGTATTTTGTTTTTTAATCTGCCCCAACAGTTGAACATGGATATGTCTTTTACTAGATTGTAAGCTTTGAAAACCCACGTTATTAAATTTTTTCTTCGGTGGATACGTTAAAAAATCACGTAGACATGTTAATAATCAAAACAAAAAAATTACATGGACGCGGTAAAAAAACAAATCTGTCGCTTAGAATGAATGAGAACGGTACTTAAGAGACTTTTTGAACTTTTAATGTGACGAAGGCGTTAATAGCCATGCTTTTCCTTAGGGTTTTCTCCACGCGAGTGGGTTTTGGCGGAAGGCAGCGGAGGCGGAAGGAGCGGGCCGGCGAGCCGCGAAGAGAGGGGGCGGGGAAATGCGCGGTTGCCCGGAAGCGGCGGGGGGGCGGGATGGGGCGGGGCGGGGGGAGGTGCGGGGCAGAGGCGGAGGGCGGGGGGACGGGCCGGGGCGGCGGAAGGTGGTTGGAGGTCGCCACCCATTTGCGTCGGATATTGGTCTGCGCGACGTCCGCCGGCCCCCGTGCCATCCGGAGCCCCCAGCCGCTCCCACCGACCCCGTCCTATGTATCTCCAACGGGCAAATGCGCAGTCGTCCGTCATTTGTCAGACATTCCGTCTCGCTGAATTCAAGAGGAACGACGCATTGAGATCGTGTTGTCATTATGTATCGATTGATTGATTTTTCGTGTTTCCGGGAGCGTTAACTGTTGTGGTCATTACTCCCGTGAGTGTAGTGCATGTTTTTTCTCGGGAGATGGCGGTGATCTTCCCCCGCTGGATGGCGAGATCCGGCGCCGGCCTACCGTCGGCTAGTGGGGGTTTCCCCCTAACCAGGACTCTCCCACCAGCGGGGCACCGCCCCAGCCGGGACAAGCTCCAACCGGTTTCCCGGGATATGTGGTAGTGTAGTATGAGGATAGGACAAGGAAGAGGAAAGAAAGATAGCGCGCGGTGTGTGGCCCGTTTGTTAAGGTCCTGCTCCGGCATTTACCTGGTGTTGATCGGAGAAACCACGGTAAACTACTGATCAGAGCAGCTGTCCGCTAGAATTCCCCTCCAGACAGCAACTGAATTCGATCTAGCTCACAAGCTAGTGACGAAAATCCTGCCGCCATCAGGACTCAAACCTAGAACCTCCCGGTCAGAGGCACTGAAGTGATATCAGTTGAGACACTGAGTCACCGCTCCCGGTTTGTCTTTATAAATGTGGAATGTGTGATAAATTTCTTCTTTATTATACAGAAGCGGTTATTGATCATGCTGGTAAATATTAACTAATAAGTAGCTTAATCCGTAAGAATAACTCATTTAGAGAATGGGCTGCATCATTTCAAGGATATTGACGATTGCGCTCTCTGAAATGTTTCTTCGCAAAAAAATCCACACAAAATACTGTACTTTCTCTTTGTGCAATCTGGAGAAGTATGACGTATATTTTTGGAGATGACCCAGATACGTAACACTAAAGAACAATTGATAGAAAAGAAATCAGTCGTAAAACTTTCATTTGTCACAAGCAAACAAACAATTATAAAAATGAAAAATAATACTTGAAAGTATTGAAAATAAACTCCAAAATTAATTTTTCAAAGCTTTTTGAGTTTAATGAAACGAAATTATGTAGAAAAAGATTTAAGTTTCAGCATTGTAAACAAAGTCCTGCAACACATTTCTCCAATCGTGAAAGCAATTTCAGAATGTGCGTTATACTCACGGACTCACGGCATACAATCGATTTCATTTCTTTATTCGAACCGTACGAAGTATGAAAGCTACTTCACTGCCGTTGAAGAGATACTTGTTTTTCATGCCACGCCTTGCACAAGGCGTGGCTAAATCATGTTTTTTTAGATGATGATACTGAAGGAAGCTATGAAAAAAACACTTTGAGAGTGATCTGAATGATTCCTGCATCCAGAATGATAGCAGTTCATATTGTATAGTGGTTTAGTTGATTTGGTTGCAGTTCTCTTCGCCGGCAGTTCAGTATTGTGCTTTAAAATGTATATACATTTCTAGTCCCGAAATATGGAAATACGAGCATTCGTAATGATGTAGTAGCTTCTTGTGGCGTTTCTGTTTACAGTGTATTTACATATGATTTTTTATTTGTATTCTGAATGTTCATAATAAACATACATTTTCAACCTACTAGAGTTTCTTCCTACTACTGACTCTTTACTTCTGGGGTACCGTCTCCTATATTATGAGTTGTACAGTTCTCACACTCAGTCAATCTTTACAGAGGTCTGTAAAGAAAAAGAATTTCACGGAGACGTAAGGAATTGCACGCCATGTATGACATGAGAGGAGTGGAGGCTATAATGTGAATAAGAATTTTAAAAAAACATTTTAATGAACAACTGTTTAAATAAGAAATAAATCATGACAAACAAAGCTAATTATTTTTGGTCAAAACAACTTTTCGGCCCAAAATGTTGCTCTTTTTTCATTTCTTTTCTTTTTTTGAAGAACGTGTTCCGTGATTTTCGAAATCCTCCCAAACAGTAAACGTTCCCTCACTCATCTGCACTGCCTCGCCGCTGAGGGGAAACCACTATATTCGACATGGAAGGAGTGGAGATTACAATGTGAATAAGAATTTTAAAAAACAGTGAAAAACTATTTTTAATAAGAAATAAATCATGACAAACGGTGCTAATTAATTTCCCTCAAAACAACTTTTCGAATGACCTGAGCTGTTGACGCGCTTGGAATCATCCATCAAACGAAGTATTGCGTTCCTAATGTGAATTTTGATGATCGTAATGCGTATTGTATTGTTAAATTTGTAATGCCAATACAAATATGAAAGTGTAATAACAAAATGTCTGCCTAAAGAAGTAACAAGCATCTGCTGGAATTCCTGTGAATTTACTGATACACATATAAAATTATATGTAAAGAATAGAATGTAACCACAATGGAACAGCGAAAGAACATCCGATCCTCAAACGTCTTATACTGAATGGAAAACACAGACTATTGATGGAAGATAAACAAAATATCAACTTCGATAGTAATTCGGAGAAATTATCCGTAATATCAAACTTGGTCATTTAAATTCTGAATCTTTCTCAATCATCTTTCATTTCATATCCTTTCCATTCAATTCTTTTATCATCCATTCACATTATTCATATTCAGATCTGACTACCTCCGTCAATATTCATTGCTCCATCACAATGAAAGAATTGATCAAGTTGCATGAATATTATTAATGGGATTGAATGACATTTATTTCCGGCTAACGCTCTCTACTGATTAGACTCCATATGCGAATGTGACAATTTTAAATTTGTTAAATGCAAATTCTGTAGGAATGATACTATCAGAAATGACATATATTTCTTTTCTACCAAGGTTTGAATAATTTTCCAATGTGTCAAGGAAAGTAATGGTTTCAAAGTAATATAGTGACGCGCGTCATTGACAATTGGCATACAGTTGTGTGGAACTTCAGCCCTCAGAATTAATTATTCAGCCCTTAATTATTCCATTAACAAGCATGTTTTAATGTTATTTCAGACAATTTGTTGCAACCGGTTTCCTTCAAATTGTGCGGTTGAGTAAACTTACTTCTTTCTGTTTCTGGCCGCAGACCAAATACACTGCAATGGTATGGACACACGCTGCAGCTTCGCAGAGTTGAGCTGTTAAGGATGGTTGAGCTCGGCAGCAATAAACCTGCAATAAACCTGCTGATGTTCCCGCTTCAGCAGCACAATCTTCATGCTTCGAGTCGCGTAGGTAAACTGCGAATGCTAGAGGAATTTTGATCGTGCGTGGGTATACGTGTTTTCTCCTGATTGAAATTAGAGAGGGAAAGAGGGAGAGAGAGAGAGAGAGAGAAAGAAAGAGAGAGAGAAAGAAAGAAAGAGAATGAAAGAAAGAGAGAGAGAAATTCGACGAACCTTTAACAGTTATTACACATTCTACGAACCTTTTACAGATAACAGTTATTTATGGCACGACTGATAAAAGTGATAGTTTATACTTAGAGTAGGAATGGTTGCGACAAGAGGCCCGGTCTCGTGTCGCAATCCTACGAGCAAAATATTTCTTTTACTACGTGTATCCCACAATGTTTTTAGACAGCCATACTGACTTTCAGTTTATTTTTATTCAAATATACAAATCGTTTAATAAGGCATTAAGATTTAGTAGCAGCTGTTGCGACCAGATTAAAGGAGATTGCTTTCTTGTTGCGTTTTCAGATCATCTGAACACTTGAGGTTAGTTTCTCTTTCTTCTCTTCAAATACGAACATCGCCGATTTACCGTTTCACCACCAAATATTTGTTCTAGCTCCACTATGTTATGTCTGATACCCGTTCTCTCCGTATAAATATCCAGTGCTTTTATGATTACACAGCAAAAAATTCTCAGTTCTATCTTCCATTTATAGCAAGAAAATATGCAAAGTCCGGTATCGTTCGTGAACCGCATACATTTATAAGTTCAAGAATGATTAGAGTTCACTCGCGAAAAATTTCCAAGTCTTATTTTGATGCACAGCAAAATATTCAGAACTCGACACGTTCCACAAATCTTAGAAAGTATCACAAGTTCACTTCTGGTTCTGCCACGAAAATATTCAGAGTCTGAAGATGTCCCTCAAGTCCGATTCTTGCTCTACCACACGAAAATATTTCAAAGTCTGAACACGTACTGTAGATCCCCGACATTTTTACAAGTCCTAACATCCACAAATTAATCTATTCGCGAGCGAACTTCTCACCGTTACGACAAGCGACAGAATGAATTTATCGTCCTTTAAAGCCGCAATGCTCGCCTTCTCTCTTTGTTTCGACAAATGCCCAAACTTCCGTTTTAATAATCGTCGACGCTTTCTTCAACCAATCCACAAATCTCTTATATTTCCTCCTACTCACGCCGTCATCTCCCCGGTCAGATGAATGTTTGTTTTTCCTGACAACAACCACGACGTCGTTACTAAGGCGCCATATTGCTTATTATTTGCCCTAACCATTTCGCCCATTTATGACAAATATTATGTAATAAAACATGTCCCCATATTGGTATGTCACAATATAATATATATATATATATATATATATATATATATATATATATATATAGAAATAAACTGTCTGACTTCATTTTTAAATTTAATATTTCCTCTGCCCTTCTAACATTATTAAATATAAATTAAACGTAACCCGTTCCAAATTTATATAAGAATATATGCCATGAAAGATTACGTTAATTTAATTATTAAAATTACTTCAACTGCTATTTCCGTTAAATTAATATCCGGCTAACTGGGTCGATGGGTCTTATAATTCTTGGAAAGTTTCTGTAACCTGGCTGATGACAGCTGTTACGGTTTCGTCCTATCGACTTGGTTATCCAGGTTTCGTCCATCAAAGTGACGTCATCATGATGACGTTTTAGCTCACGATTGAATGACGTAACAACTGATGAAGTATCATCGGCTGTTAGAAAACCGTATATACTTTTTAAAATCTATCTGTGAAAGATTTTCAAGATGGAATTCGGCATGATTTCCCTCGCGTCTTTCTTGGTCCTGTGCAAAATGTCGCATGATCGCGACCGTATCAAGCAGTTCTGCAAATCAAGCGACTTAGGCGGAAGGACTGAGAATGACGCAAGTCATGCCGAATTCCATCTTGAAATAACCCACCGACGCCACGTCAGAAAAACAAGTATAGTCGTTTTTTGTTAAGGCTAAATGTCCCGACACTAGTTCCATTTGTCGCCACCACGTGGCAGCACCAAAATAAGCAAAATTTACTAGGCCGATAACGTCTAAACAAATTGTTCGATTTTCGATCTGTAAACAACATTGACCCCTTTTTAAAATAGAATTCACGCTCGATGCCATTTTTTAAAAAAAAGTTTTCCCAAAAAAATTTTGAAACCGTTTTCATAGTTCCGGGAAGAAATTAAAAAATGTGGGCTTATAGCGATGGCGACGTGCTTCCTGAACAACGCCGTCAATCATGCAAATCGGATGAATGGGAGCGGCGTAAAGTGAAATTTCGGAAAACATACCTGATTTCCTCCTCCTCCTTTCCATTGCCCTGCGCCCCCGATCCGCCGGGGCCCTCGACGCCGCGAACGGCGAAAACGCCTGCGGCAGAGGCCGAACTCTTAGACAGGCAAGCTGGGCAATCAGTCCCTTCAGTCTCAATATTTTTCTTCACGTGTCAAACTAGTGATGCTGTAACACAGCCAAACGGTCTCGTATCATCTGTAATATCGTATAAAACTATATATCTTGTTCACATATTTCCGTCTTCTTCGAATACCATCAAACAATTATTTGAGGCGGTATAAAATATCGTTTCCGATTTGGAAACTGACTTCAAAAAGAAAATGGAATTAATTGTGTAGATATCACCAATATTCTATGCCATAACATCTTATTTTACATACATTTACTTCTAAGATCTTCCGTTTTTCCCTCTACCAGAAAGTATGAGCGAGATTACGTACGAGCCTTATCCTGCGACTCGATTTTTGATCTCAAAACGGCGTTTGTCCCCTTGATAGATTTCACCTGATGAATCTTTTTTCCCCAAGAAAATCGGAAGCTAAATATTAAAATTGTTTTCTTTGTTGTTTTTTTTAAAAACTACTTTCCGACAAATTATGTAATCGGATACCGGAAAACTCTTATTGTCGGGCCCTGGTAAAGTAAAAGGGGATAAATCCTCTGCTAAATATTACATTACTCTTCTAACTCGTGGTCTAGCGAAGAAATACAATACATGTGTCCTTGATACCAAAAAATCGATTGACACCAAAACATGTCTGCCCGTTTATGGTCAACGCTAACCCCCAAAACCCGCTCTCAATTTTCTCCAAAATTGATCTTCCCGAATCTACCTGAAAGAACTCCGATCCTTTGGGAGTTTAAAATGGATATTTTGATTTTTGAGGGTCCATTACATTAAGCCTCAAAATCATTTTCGAAATCTTCTAAACCGTCCCCAAAATTATTTGATTAAATTTTGTCCTCGTGTTACGTACAGAACGCAAGAGAAATGTGTTTTATGGTGTTTGTTGACATCACTTATGTTTAGAAAATTGCTAACGTAATTTTCGGGCGTCTTCAACATAATATTGATGATATTTTTTTTCATGAAACATTTGAGTAGTTTTCGTAATTTGGGGCGAAGTATAGGAATTAAAAAAATTGTAACTTTTTCTAAAAAATAGCCCCAAAATTTTTTGTTTAAAGACGATCAAATATGATAGTTGTCTCATTTTCGCCCACCCGCCGTATTTTCGAAGATTGCAAAGGTCATGTAAGTTTATTGAAAAACCGCGTAGTTTTAGAGTAATTTAAGAATGAAATTGATGTATATTTTAAAAAATCTCAAAATCACAACAATTTTTTTCCATGATAGAAGGACGCTTAAAAGAATTACCATTTTCGTTGAACTCTATCAATTTTCGAAAATTGCAATTAGAAATAATGCAAGAAGTGTGTGATGTCGTATCATCGATAGCTTTTATTTGAAATTTATTAAGGATACTTACACAGTGAAATTTTTACTAAATTACTTCTAATGAAATTTGATGTTACATATTGCAGGAAAATCTGATTTTGCATATTCGTTTATTTGGGTTTTCCTTATATATTTATGTCCATATTTTGCAATTTCATTCTAAAAATTTTTCCGGGACTTACTTGGCATATGTATTAGTACTACGCCAAGCTGGAACTGAGATTAGTACAGTGCTGATCCACATACTAGTTTATAGAGAAGGTTGAGCAATATTTAATACTTGTCATTGAAATATATATTTTGTATTTAAAACTCTATTTTGAGTTGTTTTTTTTGACATGTCTTTTGAAGATATATTTAAATACATAAAATAGATGTTTTTAAAAGAAATACTTAAAATACTGTAACATAAATGAAAGAGAAGATAACAAGGATAGTTTGTTTTTCTTTGATTCTGCTAGTGAACAGCGTCCGAAAAGGTATTGAATCCCGGTAAAAATACCGGTATTTTTTCACCTTCTCAAATACCTTTATTGTTATACACAGTAAATACCTCTATTGACGTCTTTACCGGTAGGACGTCAATAAACGTTATACCGGTATTTTCAATGAAAACAATAGCTTCCCATTCATACATTTTGAGAAAATAAGTTACTTTAGTTAATAATATCTCACAAAATTTTTATTAATCAAATATACTTTCATAATTGTTATTAATTGTTTAATTATAATTTTGTTTATATATATATACACACATATACAATACAATAAAACAAACACACACACACACACACACACACACACACACTGGTCGCTAAAAATTTAAGGAAACGCGAATGATTCCCAAATAATTTATAGAGTAAATATAATCTCCACTTCGTCATTGCACAACGTTCTCGCCACTGAAAACTACTCACCGCCTCTTCCTACGCTTGGGCATATGAATTGCCCTAGTGTAACACGCAGCCCGACGAAGAACGCGGCGAGATGTCTGCAGAGGTCAGAAAAGTCACTATCGAACAGCAGTGTGCCAGAATGCGACCCTGCTTCCAGATCAGAAGGGTGATTTGAGGGCGTGCCCTGGCGGCACTGGGCTTGATCAAAGGAGCGCGAAATGAGGAGCAAACATTCAAAACGTGACATGTCCACTTTACTTTTTTCGAAAAAAGCAAAATTTTATGTCATCAAAATTATGCAGATGTTTTATTTGTACTTAATTCGAATTATGTAAAAAGATAGCTAAAATTTTATTATTAAAAAATTTAAATATTCTATGAACTTACATTTAAAGAAAACAAATTTATGTCAACTGTAAAAAGAAGCCTGAACATCAACGAGAAGTGATATACATGGCGGGCGAAAATAAATACTTATGAATTACAAAAAATTCTGGGTATGTACAGAAAAACTAAAGAGAGAATAATTTTAGAAAAAGAGGGAAAGGAAATTACAAAATTCATAAATATGCAGGATATCAAGTGATTGATTTCTAAAATTTTAGGTCCGGATCGCGCTCAAAATGATTTATTAATTTAAGAGAAATAATTTTATATTTATAATATAATGTAATAGCGAGAATGAATCAACGAGATACAGAACGCCGTTCCGTCAGAAACCAAGCCCTGCGTAAGACTAAAATCCAAATAATCGAGAAAATGGTATTTTAATCCTGTTGTGTGGGTGTAAAAGCTGAACATTTAGATAGGCCGAAAAAGGAAGATGCTTTTGAAGTATGGACACGGAAGAAAATATTAAAAGTACAATGGGAGGGTAAAAAAATAAATGCGAAATTTTGAAAAGAAACAGAACTTTCTAAAAGCCAAAGCCAAATAATGGAAAATAAAATATTTTGGACATAATTGAGTAGAACAAAATCCCTAGAAAAAGGATATTATGCTTGGAATGATAGAATAAAGGGAAGAAAAGTGTGTAAGTGGATAATTGATATGACTAATACAAAATATCACAAACAAAAGGAAAAGGCAGTTCGAGTCCGGAGTGAGCAATGAAGAAATTGCTAGCATCCATTGCCGTGTATATCCAGATAGGTCTAACAAGGGATGGCTTGCGATCTTGTTCTAGTACTATTTCTCTGGCGTTGAGGACTCCGCGAAGAATTGGGCCTGCAGATAAAGGGGGAGATGCTCCAGCCCGCTTGACCGGGACTGGAGCCGAAAATCGACATCATAGCACCGAACGTGTGTTTGATACCCTCAGTCTTTCATGCATACATTCTGCCATTATTAGGGGAAAAACTCGCTGAATTATCGGCGCGTCCTCCCAGTTTCGGATAGTAAGAAAAGGAAGGAATGATGCTCAAGTAATACGAATGCAAATATCAATGTTCAAAATTAAAACATCTTTCAAAACCTGGTTTAGAAACATCGACCAAGTTGTGCGGAAGATTTTGTTTTGACAGTGGCCGTGATTGTTAATTTATAATTACGATTTAGACAAAACGGCAAAAGAAAGTAAAAGAATAACGGCGAAACTAAGCCTGAAAACTATCGCCCAGGGTCATCTTATGGAGTCACAACTTCCCTCAAATGGGTACAGGAAGGTGGCAGAGACCTTACACCTAGAGTGCTTGGTTTGCCGCCCCTCTGCGTACGGTAGACATACGTAGGAAATGCCAGAAAATGGGGTCATTTCTTTGGCTGAAGATAGTCTACTGGGTGAGGATGTTACAATACCGTTCGCTTTATTCGAACACATGTATTGACAGTGGAATAATGAATATTATTTCATTTTAACTTTTATAAAATTGATTATCGGTTTTTCATTTACAAAACTCATCAAGCACATCGATAATAAACATCAGTTTCATAAATGTTTCATTTTTACGAAATATGTTCATGTGTCTATACAAAATCATTGTTTTGAAAATATCAACATCAATGTTGCATCCCTATTCTCGACACCTAGATGAGGATCGCCGATTTAATACGTTTGCATTCTGATTCCAATATGAGGTTTATCAGTGACTGGTATGCTACGTTTTACTAGTAGTATATAAAACTTATAAATTGAATTGCAACCTGATTAAATGTTACTGATAAGCGTGTACGATGTTTGAAAAAAGGTATTTAATGTAGAAAAAGGGTGTTAATAACTGTATAACAAAACATAATTTATCCCCCTCATAGACGGATATTCCTCTTCAGTGTGGTGTTCCTGTCTAAGGGTTAAAGTTGTATTGCTTTCTGACAATTTAATGCATTAAAAATACATATATTGTGTCAATACAAGATTTAACTTACATCCTTTACATTATCATTTACGTAGTTTGTATCAAAATGACGCGCGGGGAAATTTCTTATTCCAAACTTCAAGTTTATATAAATATAACAGAATCATTTTATATCAATATAACTACTAAGTAAGCTGGGACATGTCACGATTCTTAATATTATATTTTAATGTTTGTTACAGTGTTGATTTTAGGATGCATCTGCCTGCGCGCTATTTTACCACTTCTTAATTTTGTCCGAAAGACGAAAAATGTTTTAAAATTTTACTTGGAAAACAGATTCACGGTAAAGTCTATCAAGGAGACAAAGGCCGTTTTGAGATCAAAAAACGAGTCGCGGATAAAAGAGCTGTGCGTAATTCCGGCTATTCTTTGTATGGAAACGATACCGGAAGATCTTAGAAGTAAAATGTATATAAAATTAGATGTTAGGACATGGAATATTGGTGATATCTACACAATTAATTCATTTTCTTTTTGAAATCAGTTTCAAATCGGAATCGATATTTTGGTACCGCTCAATAATTGTTTGATGGGATTCGAAGGGAGAAAAATGAACAAGATATATAGTTTTATACGACTATTACAGATGATAGAGACCGTTTGGCTGTGTTTCAGCATCACTAGTTTGACACGTGAAGAAAAATATATTGAGACTGAAAGGGGCTGACTGCCCAGCTTGCCTGTCTGAAAGTTCGGCCTCCCGTGCCGCAGGCGGTTTCGCCGTTCGGCGGCGTCGAGGCCCAGGCGGGTCGGTGACGCAAAGGGAAGGAGGAGGAGGAAATCAGGGATGTTTTTCGAAATTTCACTACGCCGCTCCTATTCATCCGATTTGCATGATTGACAGGCGTTGGATTCAGGAAGCACGTCGCCATGCGCTATAAGCCCACATTTTAATTTTTTCCCAGAACTATGAGAAAACGTTTTCAAATTTTTTTGGAAATCTTTGAAAACGGCATCGTAGCGTGAATTCTATTTTAAAAAGGGGTCCAATGCTGTTTACAGATCGAAATGGACAATTTTTTCAGACGTTATCGATCTAGTAAATTCCGTATGATAGTGCTGCGATCATTGATTTTTCCCAAGTATTTTTCGGGCATTTAGCCTTAAGCTGCGTTTGAGTAAAAGAGCTATTTCGTCATCCAACCGGGAAAGGGTTTAACGCCACTGTAGTGACGTGTAAGGCCCTGATTGATCGACACCGTAGGGCTGATGAAATGTCAACGCAACAATGTATACTTGAGTTTTAACCGGTCGATGACACTTCATGAGCTGTTACGGTGTTATCCAATGGAAGATTGAAAAGTCATTAAACGTCAGTGGTAGCTAAGCTCCCAATGGGACGAAACTGAAAAAAGTTAATCAATTATCATCGGCCAGGTTACAAAAACCCCAAATATAGTGATGGCAACATTTAAACACGTGTCAGCTGCCGGCCCCTTTGAAAAGATAGGGGTAGGTGTTAGTGAAAACATGCATGATGACATGTTTATCGACGTTTGTTGAGGGATTGATGAGTGTGAGGCTGATTTTTCAATTGTGGGGTGGGGAAATAAATGACAGATGGTTTCAATCCGTTTTGTAAACCTGAAAGTTAAAAGTGAAGAGATATGGATATCAGATGAATTTTCTAATATAACGTGTTAACAGTTACAAATCATTGAAATTTTTTTCAAAATTAATATTGAATAAATTATTAGCTGTAATACAGCTTAGAGAACAATATCATTATTCACCTACAACACCTAAAAATAGTTCCTCCTAACCTTACAATGAACCCGGGGCCCCAAAAAAATAAGGGAATTATAGAATTAACTTGAATGTCAGTACAGTAGCTTTTGGAATAAAAATATCAAAAAGAATATGTAGGTAAATGCTTTCAAACAGGTTAGAGGTTAAAAACGAATTGTTAGTTGAATAGGTTGAGGAACTGAATGGACAATATAACTTCATTAACCGACCTCTTTGATTCTAATAAAATGTGTTGAATTGTATTGCATTCAAATGTAGAGAACCTTGCTATTAAATAATGCAAACTTGACAAATTAAGCCTGATTTTTCTTTTTTTTAAATTTTTAGATAATTGAATAATGTATAAATACAACAAGTGTTACATTGTAATTATATCATGCCTATCACAAATATCCACCCTCTTCTCATCAAAACTATTCCTATGTCAACATAATTTTAATACAGATGAATTATTATTTTGCAATAATGTCACCCAGACGATGTAAAAATATTCTGTATTGTAATAAATTCAATCTCCTACATGTTTAGGACATTGCCTCTGCATGTATTCAAATAGAAGTTCATCATTTGATGCCTCCTGAAAGGGGAAAATCATACTAGCCAGATATCCTTTCGAATGAAGGAGAATATATATATGCAATGAAATAGAAGAAATATAATATATATATATATATATATATATATATATATATATATATATATATATATATATATATATAGATATTTATAGATGCAATGAAAGTATATAACATTCTAAGTAAATTGACATTCTTGTGACAAGAATGACAAGGTAGCCATATTAAAATTTGCATGTTTTGAGTTATTTTGTTTTGAAATTAGACTTATAAATTAGTTCTTAATAAGATTTTTAAAAAAAAACATCGCCGGGACCGGGCAAGAGCTTCAAGCTGTTCCAGCTGGGGCAGTACCATCGGGTGGGAGGTACCTGGTTAGGAACAACAATGGTCGCCATCCAACAGGGGCCTTCAGGAAACATGCAATTTCACTTTTTGGGATTAATGACCCTTTGATGACACGCCTGGGAAACATCAATTAATCATGATGTAGAGCATGTTATTATGAAGGGGGAAACCAAAGCAGAAGGGGTAGGTTGTAGTAACATTTAAAAATGCAATGTTCATCTCCATTCAAACTGTTTTCAGTTGTCTCCCTGTAAAGATGAATTGATATACCTATTGTCCCGGTTGCATATAGGCAACATTTTTTTGTACATTGAATATTAGTTAAAATAATTATAAATGAGTATTTTATTCTTTCCAGTGTAATATTTGAATAAATACATAAAATTATTAAAATATTACTATTTTAATGCTTTGTCCGTAATGAGTTAAAGGGACCTCAGTTTAAAACTTGATCAAAGTAAATTTCTTCACAGATAGCAAATCAAAATTGTACATTTGCCCTCAAACATCAAAGCAAAATTTTATTAGGTAATTACATCCAGAAGATGTAAAATACGTGTTCCTCTTTTCTCTTTTTTAGAAACCGCCACTGATATTCTTAATCAGTAATGAACTACAAGAGTTTATGGGGTATGTCTTTGAGGATACTTTTTGTCTGCTATGTTATTATGGTTTGGTGAATTTTTACTTACAAAACCTCAAGGAAAAACCCATTAGTACTTAGCAAAGTATTACGATCTACTCAGAATTTGCTAATTTATCTAAAATAGCATTAGCATGTGTGAGTATTCCATAATTTCCCAATGCTTCAGCTTCTGTGACATTTGGATTCTCGTAATAATTGTTGAGCTTCTATCCACTGCTATAAAGCAGCGCTTATATAAATTCCACTCTATTCTCACATCTGCTAGAAAAGAACTAAAAAACACACCATTAAGATCATCTATGGTTTAATATTGAATTAAAAATGAATATGATTTTTTTTTCCCTTTTTAAAAATACATTCATTTTTTTAATAATACCTTTTCTCGAGGTTTCCAACTGTCTGCCATTTGGGCAATATCAGAGTTCCAGATTTGAAATGGCAGTTCATCACTTGTATAATCCATTACTATGACATACGATTGGTCATTTTTCACCATCTTTAGTTGTTATGGTACGCATTATCCACTTAAAAATATGTTAAAGGCTTCTTTTGTTTTCTAATCAAACACTGAAATGAATAAAATCAACTGGGTGTTTTTTACTACACTTAACAGTACTAAAAAATCCACAGTCTCATTCCCCATCTGTGCACCTTACTGTGAATATCTGCTATTGTAAAATATTAGTGATGGGTTTTGTTGGATAGGTTTTTAATTGGAAAAAGGGAAATACAATCATCTCCTTCATGATGAATTATTTTACCATTGCTATCTGACATTGTAAGCTGAAATGGACTGATAGAAAGATACACATGTACAAAATATAATAAATGCAAACATATATTAATTGTGATGTAATGAACTTATAATGGTGCATTTGATAGTGATATGTTGAAACTTTATAATATTTTTCATACCAAATTATTTACACAGTAAAAATAGTTCTTGTGCTAAGAAACTGAAATAAAAGTTATTGTACGTTATTTTGCATTTAAAATGTCAAATTAAATTACCTTGATAAAATGGTCTAAAATTGTCATTGGTCGCTCGCACTGAAATCTTAGCATTAATGATATCAACTGGAAAGAAATGTTTTAGTGTAGATTTTCTAAGTAAATTTTCATAAAATTTAAGAAGAGTACTAAATTTGTATTCTTTTCAAGTAAATATTTTAATATTAATTCAGATGTCTTACCAACATCACCACATGAAATAAATCAGCCAGACCATTGAGATGAGGAAGGTACCCAAAAGGTGATATTAATGAAATCTTCAAGTGAGTCTCGCAATGTTATATCCACACTGCCCTCTGACCCTCCAAACCTAAATTGGAAATTAATGCATATAAAAACACAGCTTCATATCAAGTTAAGAGGACAATAAACTTTACTTGGGAGGATTTGAAATTATTTTTCATAAAGGTGTATTTAGTTAATCTTCCTTCCAAATTGAATATACACCACACATGTAAAAAACAAGCAAAGAAAAAAGTTTCCAAACCATAAAAAGAAAACGACATTTCATCAAATGTCTCCCCAATATCCTCCTCCAGTATTAATATTTCAATTTTTATTAGATTTATTTTTTTTATAATTTTAATCTACTTTTTAACACGTGCATTTCTATCGTTACTGCGTTGTTTTAAGAGCTTAGAAAACTGTTTGAATTTATCTATCTGGGGCTTAAATTAAAGTCGCAAAACCTTCTTTTTTATTTTTTTTGGTGTCTGCTCCCTAATAACCTGACAATTAAACTATCAGTTAATCCAGGCTAAGAGCATTTATTGAAACACGAGTAACTCCAGAGAGACATTTTAGCACATAAGTAATTCGTTTTAACCGCTTTTAGCGATACGGGTGCGTTTTATTCCTTCCGCTTCGTGATTCTTTCAGTCTTGGGTGCCTAGTGCGTACCGCTCTGACCTGAGAGTACTATCCAGAGGTATACTATCGTAGATTCGTTTTTTTTCGTGACGTTTTAGAATCACGCGCGAAAGACAGAGAGAGAGAGAAGGCTTAATCCAAGGGGGAGCTGCAACGTCACTACACCAACGATTTACGGCTCCCTTTTGGGAGTCTGTTATATTACATTATATTAATATATTATAGTATATTACATCATCCATTGTATATTATACTATGCTGTTTTGGAAGAATACTATTTAGAAAGGGTTGCTCTGTTGTAGAATTATGGAAAAATATTCTTTCATAGTGATGTTATTCGCGGGGTTTTCTTAGTTTTGTTTTTTATTATTAGTCAAAACAGAAAAAACTGTGAGTATGAGGGAGAAGTACTATCTCCGCATTTTTTCTTGATTTCCAGAATCTCCCAATATTTTAACTATAAATAGTTGAATAAAGTGTAATAGACTTCTGTAGTTCTGAATGTGGTGGGAATAATTTTTTCAGGTATATGCTGGAAATATTATATACAGTGTTTAATTTATAAAATTCTAGGTCCTGGCACGCACCCAAATTAATTTTAATTTAAGAGAAAAGTTATATATTTATAATATAATTTAATAATTATAAATCATAACAATTAGTAGCAGTAGTATATAGAGTATATAACTATGGTTCTGTATATATAATAGGGAAAAAAAATAGAAAGAGTTTGTAATGTTTTTACTAATAATTTTATTACGTTCGTAGAAATCATACCATGGATGAATAACGGGGAAAATTATTTAATTTAGAGTATAAAGTTGGTCAAAATAAAAAAAAAGAAGTTGCCCAAAAGTTTGCTCTTTGCTTTTTTTTTGTTTTTCCTATTTTGTTCCCGAGGTACCGGAACGCCGTTCCGTCGCGTTTCGCCAAAAATAAAGCCCTGCATTTTTAACATGGAAGAATATCACTAACGTTTTGAGCATATCGCTTTCTCAATAATTTAGTAGGATTTGTATGATTGGTTGTACATACATGGTCGGCCAAAGAGTCTCTGATTTCGGCGGGAAACACAGTATCATGAAACAGTATATCATAAACATGAAGAGTCCGTATAACACCCAGACAGTATACGAATCCACCTAGCATAGACTTCGTGATCATTAACGCGGGAAACCTTCCGCATCTGTGTTCATAAGCGATCAAGTGATGTATGCTTTGCTTGATCTTGAAGGCATGGTGTAGAGAAAAGAAGTACGGTTAGGAATGAAAAGCAATTCATATGGGTCTCTAGATTTTGGGTGTGATTGGAAAAAATAAAGGATAATTGACTTTGGTAATGGGAATGGAAATTTCTTTCTACGTATGGAAAAGTTGGATGGGGAAATTCATTTTCCTCAGTTTACTTGATGTTCATTCATCTTTTACGTGCGTCCCCATTGTTAGTTGGGGTATAAATTTTTCAGAGCGAAGCAGTGGCATGTTCATGTAAAAGGGGTAGCGGATAATTTCATGGTGAATATGATTTTCAGATTTCAAGAGCAATAATCATCGTTTATTTATTTATATATTTTGCCAAATAAAGAGATTGCAAAGTCTCATGCATAATTATAAATACAAGATAAAAAAATCATGATGACACTATGAGTTGACTTCAGTAGCATGAAATAAAGATGGAATATTCTGTATGATGAAGTTAAATTTTTTTGGCATCCCAATTTGTAATGCGAAAAGGTTTATTGAAGTGGAGGAGCAACTATTGGTTAAATATCCAAGTATGAAAAATAAACTCAGTTTGGTTAATGATTTAATTGTTCAGTTGTTTAATGTATTTGTATCCTGTTTCAGGTTATTTCCCCTTCTACTTAACTTGTCAAGCAAAACCTCACTTACCAAGTGCTTGATGTAAATTGTTATGAACATCAGAATGTATTAAAAAGATGGATTTTGCCGGTTAAGGACGAACCTTATGAGTGCACGTGCACACCAAATTTTGAGGAGCCAGAAGATATGGTAAATGATATACAATGTGCCGAGGGAAAGAGCTAAAACCACAAGGAAAATAATGAAAGTCAATGATAGATTTAATAGAAGTGATGTAGCAAATTCACTATTTGAGGCTAGAGACAAATTGTTTTAAAGATGCTCAGAAAGGATAAAAGCAAATGATACTAAGAATAAAAAGTGTACGATAAAAAGTATAGGAAATAAAAGCAGTGAAGTTGAGAGAGATATTCATACCCATAATGTGAAGGAAAGAGAGCCTAAATTGAGAACAAATATTAAAATAAATAAAGCACATACTTTCCAGACTACATATCAAAGGACTTTTCTAGAGAAATTTCACAAAAACATCACGACAATTACAAATAAGATGAAGTATCCTGAAAGTTGTGTGCAACAACTGTGAACATTAAAGTAGACAATGCGTAATGTTGACAGTTTATTAGAGAGAGTATCGAAGGTTTTTGTAAATCTGATGTAAAAATGAATTCTTTCAGAGTGTTAAGGGTGATAATTGTGTTTGATGGTGAAATCTCTCACGATTGTCCATAGATGTGTTAATTTGAATGAAGCGATGAATTCACTTGGTGCTCCTCCAGACTTGGTGAAGGTATTGAAACTTTTTCCATCAGTATGTGAATGTTGCATAAGTTGCCGTTTAAAAGAAAATGCAGTAAACAATCGTTTTACATAAATTAAATGAATCGGTAAGTTAAAAATTATTTTTAGTCATTCTTTAAGGTACAAAAAGTAGTGTATAAATGCATAGTATGGAATAATATGCATTTAGGAAAGTAATAGGCCCCAATACGCATAATGGAAGGTAGTATGTAAATTGAATGTGAATTACGTTTACTGTTCAGAATAGAACTTACATTTCTTTTATGCACATTTTGTATCAGTGAAACATAAATGTTGTAAATATTTTTTGCATATATTACATTGATTGATGTTCTAAATCTAGTTGAAATTTTATTTATGTAATTGTTTATTGATAAGCATGAATGTTACGTAAAATTTTATTGTCTAAAGGTAATAGAAGAGAAATATTCCCACAATTCAATATTAAGATTTGCTTATGGGGTACACAAGGGTTTTGGGTGCTATGGTTTTCTATATCTTCAGGTTGGAATTCAGATTCTCAGAGGATCTGATGAGTTATTTCATTTCATGTTCTGAGATTCTTGAAACTAATAATTGTACTATAGAGAATTGATTTTTGGGCAATCAAATTGAGTTTAGAATTTTGATCTAGTGATAGTTTAAATGTTTGCTTAATTATAATCTTAAAGGTATGGTGTTGTGATTTAAAAATAATAGTTCTTGAATAGCTGAATAATCGGGCTGCATGTTGCTGGTAATGGAGAATACTAAACTCTTATATTATTGAAAGTAATGATTGTCTATGTGTCCGAGAACAAAGTACTAAACCTCTTGCAAATCCATGGAGAAGAGCTCAAAGATCAAAAGTGTTTCAAGTAGGACAGATATGTGTTTGGAAAGAGTGATGCTTTAACAAACATACTTTCTGAATTATTGAAAAGGGATTAATTACTTTCTTGACTACTTATGAAGTATAGAAAAGTATAGTAAAGCTGCAGACAAAACTAATTTGACAGAAAATCTAGTTCCTGATAATGAAAAAGTGGATAATTCTTGATTCTGAATGTAGTAATTATTTCTAACATGTTGAATAGTTGGAATCCCTTCTGTAGGGCTAGATACTGAAAAAATTTGGGAATGCAGCAAACCCTGTGTCTGTCTGTAAACAGAGATAGTAGCAAAGCTTTGTCAAGCCTGTTGAATTTAAAATCTGTTTTTATTTTGGGGTTTTCCATGAGGCTATAAGAATATTTTTCAAAAATTTTCTAAACATTATTGCATTTGTTGACTTCTTATGAAGTTTTAAACTCAAAAGTTTTCTGGAAAATGCTTAAACACCAGTTTCTTAAAATAGCCCAAATTTTTCAATGAAAAAATTTTTACAGGACGAGGTTTATCTCTTTTTTAATATTCTTGAAGGAATTATTAGGTTCTACCATGAGAAAAACGAAAAAAATTTAAAAATGTAATTTGGGCAGCATTGATGATAGTTCAAAATATGTAAGACCAAAAACTAGCTCAGACCAAAGAAATTAGAAAAGTAGCTAATGTCAGAAAGTCTGACCATTCTGTTGCACCTCTAGTTTTTTTAAAAGTCCGTCTGTCAGTCATTTTGAACAACATAGCACATTAATTATTCATAGGATTTTTTCCAAACTGAATAATCAGCCGTCGATTTGGCCACACTCGAAGCTCTAATGTTTTGATTTACATTCATTAAATTTTGTGGGAACTTTACATGAAGCTCCTGCAACATTTTCAAAATTTCCTCAAAGATGGCTCCAAATGGTTTTTGTTAAATTGTTTGAAAGAATATAGTAAAATACACTTTAGATGGCTGAGGTCCAATTAGTACTGTTTACTATAATTTTCAAAAATTTTATAAGTTTGAAATTTTTTGGCACTTTTTATTACAAAATTGAAGATGGAGTTTTTTCCTTCAATAAATTTGTTTTAACAGTTCTTTCATGAAGGCCATGAACATTTCTTTGAAAATTTTCAGTTTCCAAGTAATTTTGCAAATAAAGTGTATTATTAAAAATAAAAAAAGATCTCAAAACAACTCCAAATCTTATCTTTAAATTTTTGGAAGGGATGGTGCTAAGTATACTTATAATGTGACGAAATACCATATTCCTCATTGTTTTGTTTTTCAACAAAAATGATCTTTTTTGTTATTTTACTTTCTTACGTTGTAATATTTACATTAGCTGCCATTTGTTTTACAATATTGATTTTGTGAGTACTTTGTACGTCAAATCATCCATTGTACTGTGCATGAAATCGCTCTGATAAGTTTCTGAAACAAATATTGCAATCCAATTTTTTCTTCAAACCTTCGGGAGATAGTGCTAATTGCTCTGATTATGATGACATAAAATTAACTTGGTGTATTCATTGTTTTTTCAAAAATTAAAATGATTTTTTTACTTTTAGTTTCTAGATATTATCTAGTTTCTATTATATCTAGTTTGAGAAAGTTATAATGTGTAGAAAATAGATTTCAAAGAAATGCATGTCTTGGGTTGTTTTGGTTCAAATTTAATGGGCTGAACGGTTAGCGCTAGCTTGTTCACTGTCAGAGAAACAGATGGACGGACGTTTGCCGTAAGCCAGTTTTTAGTATCAAGGACCCATAAAACACGGATTCTGCACCCCACTTGTTAGAGGATTTCTTTTAAATTTAGAACTGGATTTATCCACTTTTGTTTATAGGATCCGCAATAAGAGTTTTTTTCGAAATTTCAGCTTTTTTCTCTACTGCATAAGCTGTAGAAGATAATAATATGTTGTAATGTGCTAAAAAGAACCTGGAAAATTTATATTCTCAGACCTGGAATCGGGAAAAACCTTGAATTAAAGAGGCAGATGTGGTCACTCTGTCTAAATTTTTGGGAATATTGCAAAAGTTAGAAATAATGCAAGAAAACATGTGCTCTCTTAACACAACTAATTACACTGATCGACAATCGTTTCTTCACTAGAAATCTGATTAGTGAATCTAGTGCATTTTTTTCTTACTGAATTCAGATATGTATTAGAATTTTCCCATCAGGCACATTTTTTTTGTGACAACTACTTTTAAAATCTGATTTTAACATTGTCTTGACCTGTCATAGGAACCTATACCTTATATGTAGCGATTTTATTCAAACTGTATTTAAAGAAATTTATGTAATATCATGCTGAAACACAGCAGGCAATACTGAACCCGGTATATTCATGTTTTGACATCCTCAGACCAGTTAATCTGACATTTTGATGTATCAATATTGAGGTGTCTATGAGCCTGTTAGCACAAATATTACTAGTGATATATATCCTTTTGGGGTTAAAAAGTACTTTGTGTGTATTTTTATGTTTTGTATTTTATCATACAAAGAAAGTGTGTAAAGCATCCAGATAATTTCTGCTGTATTTGTGGAGAGCAGACTTGGAAAGACTCAAAGGCTAAATTTAACGCCACTTGCAAAAATTTTTACATCATTAGGCTGTCCAAGATTTCTGGGATTTTGGCCGCGTTGGTGATTTTTAAAAGAGATGGGCCCCGATTATATTATACATTGTATGTTAAGACTGTTGTCTTTATAGAAAATGATACACATCTTATGCCATTGATACCTATGATTTGGATGGAACCAAAGGATCATCTAATGATTGCTAAGTTTGACAAATATAAAGGAATCTCTGTATCCCTGACCAAAAAAATGTGTCACAGGTCCATTTGTGAACACTGAAAATATAGTTACCACCATGCCATTTTCAATTAGGAGGAATGAAAAATTTCGTAAAAGCAATGGACAAACTTTCTGATGGATTTTTATACTTGAAATCAAATTTCCAAAGTAAGGATGCTAAATTGAAAGAAGGGTTTGGGACCACAAACAGTCATTAATGCTGATGAATTTTGAAGAACTTTAAATCTATTGGAAAAGACCTGACAGGTCTTTCAAAATTTATATTGCAATTTCCTTGAAAACCATAAAGAGAAAACTATCGGAAATATAGGCTAATTTTCTGCATTCTTATAAACTATGTATATGTCTTAAAAAATTCAGTGGTTAGACTGTGACTTCCACTCCACCTGGAAAATCTTGGGGCTGTCAGCAATGAGCACGGTGAGCGCTTCATCAGTAAATTTCTACAATGGGAAAAATGTACTAAGGCAAGTGTAGTTCTATTATGTTCTTTACTACTGTTGAACCAAGAAAGAATAATGCAGATGCAGAATATGCAAATTTCAAATCTTAAGATTTTGAGCAGTTTGTATACAAGTTATTTCTTGCTTCTATTTGGTTTACTTAAAAAAAGGACATTTCGGTAGATTACTTTTTTCAAATCCATATAAAGTAATACAAACCAACTATATGTTCAAATTAAGGACATTAATTATTTGAGAGTTGAAATTTGTTTTTTATCAAGACTTTATTATATTCAGGGGGTTTTGAGCCCATTGCAATAATCCCCAGTTATCTACTTAATGGAATCATTAGTCTTAAACAATTTGCACCTTAATACGCAGCTTGCCTTGGAAAGAATGTCACTACACCCTAAACAACTAAATCCACTAATACAAGAAAGTGTTACTTGTTAAAACCATCAAATTACTAGTTACAAACATTTGTGTAATATGTTACAATTGAGATTTAGAGAACCATTAGTATTCTCTTTCTGTTCTATTTTTTATGGTGTGAGTATTAATTTATATGTGAAAATTGGCAAAGTTATAGGGCATATTGCTGGTTCCAGAGCATATTTAACGTGTTCATTTTGTTGGAAGATTGTCAAATTATTAGTAAAGTTGTTGAATATTTTTTCTATAAGCACCCTACTATTTATATAATAAATTAACAGTATGGTACAATGTTATCTCAAAAATGTTTTTTCCCAATTTTCTTTAAGAATCAATGGGTTGGCATCGGATTCTGAGCCTGTAATTAAATTGTGTTTGCATTACCCTTCATGCATTTGTTGATATTATACCAAAGAAGAAGTTTGAATTGAGTGGAATCAACCTCCAAGAAATGGAAGAGGAGTTTAATTTATTAAGTCAAAGTTATAATAAAACATTAGATTCCAAGGAACAACTTTTTGACAATGTGTTTCGTGTAAGGAAGGAATCAGAATTAATAGTATTTGAAAATACTGCCAAAAAATACATTATGGACTGGGGTATGGAATAGAAAGTGTTGGAGCATGTTCTCAGGTAATGGAAAATCATCATTTGATATTTCAAAAAGTTAAAATTAATCATTAAGCATGTCATTGCTTAAACGCTAAGAAATGTAATAAATGTTGCTTTCTACTTCTCTTCCTTGGGTAAAAGCCACCACAATTGTTTAGAGGATGCATACCCTTCCTTTTTGGGAACATAGTAGGCCTAATACATAATTAGAAAACTTTGAACAAAAGTATATCATGTACAAAAATCTAAATTCACAAAAAAAATATTTTACTATTTATTTTACCTATGAAACTATAGGTGCATAAAACAATTTAAAAATAAACCAAGGGAAGATAGTAGAAACATTGTTTCTGTGCGACTTCCAAAAGGCGGTGTGCCTCTGTGATGGGGAAGCAACAAAATTTTTTAGGTCTCTAATTCAGTCAAACCTAAATGGAACGCCCATTTAAATGAATTGAACACAAAATTAAGTTCATTATGCACTGCTCAGAATTCTTGCCAATCCAGTCAGCCTTCATACTGCCTGTGTATACTTTGAATGTTCATTCCCCCTTTGAGATATGGATAATATTCTGGGGAAATACATCCTATAGCTCCCAGACTTTTAAATTACAAAACGAATTGTACGTAATAATAACAAATCCCCCCCACATGATTCATGTCTCTTCATTAATCTGGGAATTTACCATTACGTGTCTTTTTATTTACTTAATCAGTGTTTTGTAAAATTACTTGCTTAACGGAATATATTTTCTAGAAATGCCAAGTCTATTACTAAAACACTTGATTAGAAATCATATTCATCAGGTGACAGTATCAACAGCTCATTACAAAATATTACATACAACACATGTACATTATTTACAAACACTTTGCCAGATGACATTAAACGAAAATCCAATAGAAAAGTTTAAATCCCAAGTGAAATGCTGCATAACTGTGTCTATACAATTAGAGACTATACTGAGCATCACAAGAAAAGTAAATTAATTTTACCAATGATACATAATGCATTATTTACCATTTGGACTGTATAAATGAGTATAAACAACCTGTAAAAACTATTGATTTCAGCTCCGGGGCAATGACCCCATCTCGATCAGGTTTTTCGTCCAGTTTCCCTGATCCATTGGGGCAAATGCTGAGATGGCCCCTTGTTTTGCTTCTGACATAAATGAACTTCATTTTTGTGCACGTCTTCTAAAATTCAGTGGGAAATAAATTATTCAAATTATCGTTTCCATGTTGTCGCGGCAGGAAGTAATAAGAGCCAAAATGTATTGCTTATTTATCCTTGAAAATAGATTTTATTAATGGGGGTTTTTGTTTTGTATTTTTCTCCCCTTTTAAAATTCAAAATTATTTCTTATTTATCCTTGAAAATAGATTTTACTACATGGGAGGTTTTTTTTTTTTTTTTTTTTTTCCCCCCCTTTCAAAAATTTAAAATTTAAGTAGTATATGACTTAGTGTAGGGATCAAAGAATTTTGAAAATGCACACAATTCACTTTTCCCATAGCACGCCATAGCAGTTTTTAACTGTTTTTGACGTAAAATAAATAAAAACACTTCTTTTATTCAGTTGAGAGGACAATACATTTTTTAAAATGCCAGTAGTGCTAGATTTCGAGTTTTACAAATTATTAGACCAATAGAAACAGGATCTTATATTTACAATTTAATGCGTGAATTTAATACACAATACAAAAAATAACGCACGTGTGGTGAATCTCCATTACAACGCACTATGAACAGAAAGACGATCACCTAGGCGTGCGGGAGGAACGATGCAAACATCTGGGCGGCATCACTCTCCCTCACTCTCTCACTACTAAAGTAATAAACGGATACACTAATAGCGTTTTTCATTCGTTGCACTGGGAACCCACCCTGGGCATGGCAGAAACGTCATCGCCCGAAAATGCTGCCCCCACGCGGAAGGGCGCCCAAGAAATGGGTTCCGGGAAAT
>CAXIVR010000002.1:6769822-6781138 GCA_964035755.1 Teleogryllus oceanicus
CAAAAAACTAGGTTTTTAGGGGGGGTTTTTTCTTTAAAAAGGGCTTTTTAAATTTTTCCAAATGGGCCTTTTTATGACTGGGGCTTAAAAACTGTTCCCTATACGCTGGAAATCCGTCGAAAATTTAAAAGGTACTTTCCTTTACCCATTCCTTTAACGATCCTTTGACGATGGGAAAATGGGAAAAGAAAAACAATGTAGGTGGCATTTTTGGCAAAGGGCGTATTTTATTAATGTTTTCGAAAATTTAGAAAAAACGAAGCATCGGAAAAAAATGACTAAACCATTGAAACCGCCTTTAAAATTTCGAGTCAGGGTGCTGGCTTTCAGAAGAATCCGGGGCGTGGAAATTTAAAAAATTCAACGGGGGGTATTATTAATTTTTACGTTTTGGAAGGGCCATACCTCCTAAACGAATGCAAATTTTTGGCTTTCGGGAAAACCGGCGTTTCCCGGAGTCAAGGGGCTATCAGAAAATGTGTTATTCGCCCAATTGGAAAAAACTAGGTTTTTAAGGGGGGTTTTTCTTCATTTTAAAGCATTGTTTTTTTCCAAAATAGGCCATTTATGACTGGCATCTTCTAAAATTTTCCCAAAAGACGCTGAAACCCGGGGTACGAAAATTTAAAAAGAATACTTTTTTTTATGCTTTCCCTGTTAACGACTGTTTGACGATGGGGAATCAAAGAAAACAGAAATTAGGTGGCTTTTTGGCTGAAAATGGCGTTTTTTATTAATTTTTAATTGCAAAAAAAAAGAAGCATCGGAAGAAAAAAATCCCTTTACAACCGCAACAACTTAAAGTAAAGGTGCTGGCTTTAGAAAAATAAAAGAACAAATTTTAAAAAAACCCAACATGGGGGTATTTTTAAATTTTTTACGATTTACAAAGCGGCCATCCCCCTAAAGAATGCAATTTTGGTTTGAAAAAAACCGGGATAAAAGGGCTATCAGAAAATGTGTCTTCTTTTCCCCCCGAAAAAATAGGTTTTAGAGGGTTTTCTTTTTTAAAACATTGTTAATTTTTCCCCAAATAGGCCATTTCATTGGGGCATTTTTCTAAACTATTAGCTATACGACTCAAAATCCGTACTAAATTATAGAATCCCCCTTGCTTTTCCTGTTAAGGACGTTAATGACGAAAAAGGGGAATCAAAAAAAAGGGGAATATAGGAAAAGTTTTTAACAAAAAAATGGCGTATTTTTTTAATTTTTCCCAAAATTAAAAAAACGAAGCATCGGAGAGAAAAATGACCTGAAAATTTTGAACGCCAAATTTGGAGTCGGGGTGCTGGCTTTCAGAAGAATCCGGGGCAGTCGAAATTTAAAAAATTAAAAATTTTGGGAAAATTTTAAACTTTTAATTTGGCAAAAAGATTCCCCAAAAGAATGCAAATTTTCCGGCTTTCTAAAACCCCCCTGCCCCGGGTGGGGCCCATAAAAAAAATGTGTTATTCGCCCAATTCGGACAAAAAACTAGTTTTAAAAATTTTTTCTTTTTAAAGGCATTGTTAATTTTTCCCAAAATAGGCTTTTATGACTGCTTGCATCTTCTAAACTGTTACCCTTAAAGTTGAAATCCGTACGTAAATTAAAGAATATTTTCCCTTTATGCATTCCTTTAAGGGACGTTAAGGACGATAGAAAATCTAAAGAAAACGGCGACAATGTAGGTGGCATTTTGGCTGAAAAGGGGTTTTTTATTAATTTTTTCGAAAATTTGAAAACAAAGCATCGGAGAAAAAAGCCCACCTTTGGGAAACCGCCGTTAAATTTCGTGTCAGGGTGCTTTTTAGAAGAACCGTGTGCAGTCGAAATTTGAAAAAAAAACAGGGGGGAAAATTTTTAAATTTTTTACGATTTGGGGGAAGCGGCCCCTTCCTTTAAACGAAGGGGAATTTTGGCTTTCTAAAGCCCCCGGGGTTTTCCCCGGAGTCAAGGGCTTCAGAAAATTTTTTATTCGCCCAAACCCGGCCCCAAAACGGGCTTTTTTAGGGGGTTTTTTTTCATTTTAAAGCATTTTAAATTTTCCCAAAAATAGGCCATTTATGACTCGTGATCTTTTTAAAATGTTGGCTATACGACCCCGAAAACCCTACGAAAATTTTAAAATTTTTCCTTTTATGCATTCCTGTTAACGATGCTACATGACGAAAAGGGAATCTTTAAAAAAAAACGGCGAAATGTGGGTGGCATTTTGGCTAAAAAATGGCGTTTTTTAAAAGGGGTTTCGCCAATTGAAAGAAAACGAAGCATCGGAGAGAAAAATGACCTGCACCATTAAAATCCGCCTTTAAAATTTTGGGAGTCAGGTTTTTGAAGAACCCCGTGTGCAAAAAAATTTTAAAAAATTAAAATTTGGGGATTTTTAATTTTTACGATTTGGCGAAGAAAAATTTTCCTAAACGAATGCGAATTTTGGCTTTCAAAGCCACCGGCGTTTCCCCGGGATGGGGCTATCAAAAAATTTTTCATTCGCCCAATTTCGGACGAAAACTAGGGTTTTTTGGGGGTTTTTTCTTTTTAAAAGATTTTTTTCCAAAAGGCCAAGACTGGGGCATTTTCAAACTTTTAATACGACCAGAAACCGGAAATTATAGAATTTTCCCCGCATTCCTGTTAACGACGCTACATGACGATGGGGAAAAAAAAAACGGCGAAAGGGGTGGATTTTGGGGAAAATGGCATTTTTTAATTTTGCAAATTCCCGAAAAAAAAAGCCCCCCAGAAAAAATACCTGCACCATTGAAACCGCTTTAAATTTTGAGCCGGCTGGTTTTAGAAAACCCCCAGAAAATTTGAAAAACAAAGGGGGGTATCATTAACTTTTTTGGGAAAACCCAAACTCCTAAACGAATGCGAATTTCGGCTTGGCCCAGGGTTTTTCCGAGTCAATATCAGAAAATGTGTTTTTCCTTTTTGGGACGAAAACTGGTTTTTAGGGGTTTTTTTCCATTTAAAGCTTTGATTTCCCAAAGGCCATTTTTGATCGTGCATCTTCAAACTATTAGCATACGACGCTGAAATCCGCGAAATTGAATATTTTTCTAGACCCCTTTTAACGATTCTACTGACGTAGGAATCAAAAGAAAGAAAAATTAGGGGGCATTTTAAAAAATCGAAAATTTTATTTAAAATTGCCAAAAAACAAGCCCAAAGAAATAACCGCACCATTGAAATTCGTTTTTTCGAGTCGGGGTGCTTTTTAGAAGAATCCTTCGGTCGTTTTGAAAATTCAATGGGGGTATTTTTTTTCGTTTGGCAAAACGACCACTCCTAAACGAATGCGAATTTTTTCAGCCCCCCGGGTTCCGGGGTCGGGCTTCAAAAAGTGTTTTTCGTCCAATTGGAAAAAACTCGGTTTTAGGGGTTTTTTCTTTTTTTAAAGCATTGTTAATAGGCCTTTTGACTGGGGCATCTTCAAAACTATTACATGACGCAAATCCACGTAAATTAAAGAATACTTCATGCATTCCTGTTAACATCTACAACATAGGGAATCAAAAAAAACCGAAATGTAGGTGGTTTTTAAAAAAGGGCGTATTTTTTAAAAGGTTTCAAATTGAAAAAAACGAAGTCGGAAAAATTACCCCCATTGAAAACCCCCTTAAATTTCCCGAGTCGGGGTGCTTTTTTGAAGAATCCGGTCGGTCAAAATTTTAAAAAAATTAAAGGGGGTTTATTAACTTCGAGGAAAAACGACCATTTCCTAAACAACGCAATTTTGGTTTTTGACCCACCGGCGTTTTCCCCGGGTCAAATATCAGAAATGAGTTTTCGCCCAACGGACGAAAACTACGGTTTTAGAGGGTTTTCTTTTAAAGCTTTTTAAATTTCCAAATAGGCCATTTTTGCTGCGTGCATCTTCAAACTATTAGCTATAGACTCAGAAATCCGTCAAAAAAGAATTTTTCCCATGCACCCTTTAACGATCTACGACGATAGGGAATCGTAAAGAAACGGCGACAATGTAGGGGGCTTTTTCTGAAAAGGGTATTTTATTAATTTTTTCCCAAATTAAAAAAAACGAAGCCCAGAGAAAAAAAACCTACCATTAAACCCCCGAATTTGAGTCAGGGTGTGGTTTTAGAAGAATCCCGGCGTTTTAAAAATTAAAAGGGGTATTATAATTTTTAGTTTTTCCCCGGAAATTAAACGACATATCTCCAAAAGAACGATTACGTTGGAAAAACACCATATCTCCTAAACGAATGCGAATTTTCCCTTTTCTGGCCACCGGGTGTTCCGGGTCAAGGGCTACCAGAAATTTTTGTTAATTTCGGAGAAAACTCGGTTTTTAGATTTTTCACTTTAAAGCATTTTTTTTCCAAAATAGGCCATTTTTCATCGGATCTTCAAACATTAGCATAGGCCGCTGAAATCCGAAATAAATTATGAATACTTTTCATGCATTCCTTTAACATCCAGACGTGGGGAATCGTAGAAAAACGGGACAATGTAGGTGGCATTTTGGCAAAAATGGCGTATTTTATTAATGGTTTCGCAAATTGCAAAAACGGCCCTCGATAAAAAAAAGGAAATTGAAACCCAAACAGTCAGGGTTTTTTGGAATCCGTGCCCCTGAAATTGAAAATTAAAAGGGGGGTTTTATTCTTTACGAGGAAAAACCCATTCCTAAAGAATGCGAATTTTGGCTTTCTGAAGCCACCGGCTTTCCCGGATCATTACAAAAAATGTCTTCGTTAAATTTCGGAAAAACTACGGTTTTAGGGCTTTTTCACTTTAAAGCATTTTAATATTTAAAAAGGTCATTTTTTGACTGCGTGATCTTCAAAAAATTTTAGCTATGATGAAATCCGGTAAATTAAAGAAATTTTCCCTTAGTTCCCTGTAACCTCGTCCATCATTTTTCTTTTGAGACTTCTTTTTCCCTTTTTTCCCAAAACTTTTAAAAATCGCCATTTCCCCAAAAATCCCCCTACATTGCGCTTTTCTTTACGATTCCCATCGTCATATAGCTAATTTTTGGAGATACACCCGTTTAAAGATTTAAAAATTTAAATTTAAAAACGTTTTAAAAACCCCTTAAATAGAAAAAAATGGACAAAATAGTATTAATTTTTTTTATCTGGGGTTTTTTAATTTTTTTACAAAAGCAGGATTAAATTATAAGTTTGAAACTTTAAAATAGAGGATTTTTAATATTCCGCCCAAAAAAAGGTCAGGAATATTTAGAGATACACTTTTTTAAAACCAAGGATGAAATGTAAAGGTTTGGCCCCTTTCCAATTAAAAAATTTTAAAATGGTTCGGGGTTTTGATTATTTTGGCCAAATTTGTTTTTCACAACCGGGAAAATTTTTTTAAAAAAAATTTTGAAATTCGAAATAAGTTATCAAATTCTGCCATAAAACAGCGAGGGGAAGTTTAGGAGAAAAGGGTTTAAAAATTGTAAGGATAAAATGAAAAATTTTGGAAATCTCTTTTAACGGGAAATTTTCGAGGATTATAATGTTGATTTTTTTTCATCTAAGGTTTTTTTAAAAATTTAAAATTTCAAAAAGGTTTTGCCGAAAAAGAGGTTATTGACTCTCCATAAATTCTAGGCTAATAGTTTGGAACATTTAAAATTCCAGAGGACGAAAGTAAAGAGTTCAAAACTTAATAAATTTAAAAAAGGATTAAATAATTTAATTTTTTCATTTGGGGCTTAATTTTAAAATCATGAAAATTTTCAAAAGAGTTTAAATTTTAAAATAAGAGATTTTTAAATTCTATTCGAATTTCCGGTCGTAGCGTTTTGTTTAGAGTTTCTTTTAAGATTCCAAAAGGGACAAATTTAAAAGGTTCTGAAAAGCTCCTTCTAACTGAAAATTTCATAGCGATTACAAATGTATTGATTATTTTTCCATCTAAGGCTTTGAATTTAACAAATTTATGAAAAATTCTTAAAAATTAGTTTAAAACTTCGAAAATAGAGCAGATTATTAATATTCTGCCATGCAAATTTCAGCGTCGTATGGCTAATAAATTAGGAGATACAGCCGTTTAAATATTCCAGAAGGATCGAAATGTTGAAAAGTTCTAAAAGCTCCGTCCTAACTGGAAACTTCATAGCGATTGCAAATGTATTGATTATTTTTCCATCTAAGGCTTTGAATTTTACAAAATCATGTAGAATTTTTAAAAATGAGTTTGAAACTTGAAAATAGAGCAGATTATTAATATTCTGCCATGTAAATTTCAGCGTCGTAGAGCTAATAGTTTAGAGATACAGCCGTTTAATGATTTAATATGGTTGAATTGTAAAAAATTTTAAAACCTCCTTCCTTAATGGAACATTAATGGAGACTACAATAGTATTGATGATTTTTTTATCTAAGGCTTTAATTTTACAAAATCATGTAGAATTTTTAAAAATGAGTTTGAAACTTCGAAAATAGAGCAGATTATTAATATTCTGCCATGTAAATTTCAGCGTCGGTGGAGCTAATAGTTTAGGAGATACAGCCGTTTAATGATTTAATATGGTTGAATTGTAAAAAATTTTAAAACCTCCTTCCTAATGGAACATTAATGGAGACTACAATAGTATTGATGATTTTTTATCTAAGATTTTTAATTTTACAAAATCATGAAAAATTCTTCAAAAATGAGTTTGAAACTTCGAAAATAGAGCAGATTATTAATATTCTGCCATGTAAATTTCAGCGTCGTAGAGCTAATAGTTGAGGAGATACAGCCGTTTAATGATTTAATATGGTTGAATTGTAAAAATTTTAAAACCTCCTTCCTTAATGGAACATTAATGGAGACTACAATAGTATTGATGATTTTTTATCTAAGTCTTTTAATTTTACAAAATCATGAAAAATGTCTTCAAAAATAAGTTTGAAACTTCGAAAATAGAGCAGATTATTATATCCTGCCATGTAAATTTCAGCGTCGTAGAGCTAATAGTTTAGGAGATACAGCCGTTTAATGATTTAATATGGTTGAATTGTAAAAATGTTTAAAACCTTCTTCCTTAATGGAACATTAATGGAGACTACAATAGTATTGATTATTTTTTCATCTAAGGCTTTTAATTTTACAAAATCGTGAAAAATTCTTCAAAAATAATTTTGAAATTTCGAAAATAGAGCAGATTATTAATACTCTCCCATGCAAATTTCAGCGTCGTAGGCTAATAGTTTGGGAGATACAGCCATTTAAAGATTTAAAATGTTTGAATTCTAAAAGTTCTGAAAACCTTCTACCCAACTTGAACTTTTATGGCGATTACAATAGTTTAGAAGATACAGCCGTTTAATGATTTAAAATGGTTGAATTTAAAAATGGTTGAATTTAAAAATGTTTAAAACCTCCTTCCTTAATGGAACATTAATGGAGACTACAATAGTATTGATTATTTTCCATCTAAAGCTTTGAATTTTACAAAATCATGAAAATTTCTTCAAAAATAAGGTTTGAAACTTCGAAAATTGATCAGATTATTAATATTCTGCCATGCAAATTTCAGCGTCATAGGGCTAATATTTTAGGAGATACAGCCGTTTAAATATTCCAGAAGGATCGTAATGTTAAAAGTTCTGAAAATTCTTCCTTACTAACTGGAAATTTCATAGCGATGACAATAGTATTGATTATTTTTCCATCTAAAGCTTTGAATTTTACAAAATCATGAAAAATTCTTCAAAAATAAGTTTGAAACTTCGAAAATAGAGAGATTATTAATATTCTGCCATGCAAATTTCAGCGTCGTAGGGCGAATAGTTTAGGAGATACAGCCGTTTAAAGATTCCAGAAGGATCGAAATGTTAAAAAGTTCTGAAAAGCTCCTTCCTAACTGGAAATTTAATAGCAATTACAATAGGAATGATCATTTTTCCACTTTAGGCTTTGAATTTTACAGAATCATAAAAAATTCTCCAAAATAGGTTTGAAACTTCGAAAATAGAGCAGATTTATTAATATTCTGCAATGCAAATTTCAGCGTCGTAGGGCTCATAGTTTAGGAGATACAGCCGTTTAAAGACTTCGGCATGTTTGAAATCTTAAAACTTCTGAAATCGTTCGTCCTAACTGTAAATTGTATGACGATTACAGTGGTATTTATTATTTTTCCATCTAAGGCTTTAAATTTTCTAAAATCATGAAAAATTCTTGAAAAATAGGTTTGAAACTTTGAATATAGAACAGATTATGTTATTTTTCCATGCAAATTTCAGCGTCGTAGGGCTAATAGGAGATACAGCGTTTAATTCCGAATGCAATATTTTGCTACAAAATTATAATAACTTACAGAATACACGTCATTTGCTTCATTCTGACCAAAAATACTCCTCCAGACTTTTTTATCTAGAAATTTTATACCGTGTTAAAATTGCATGATATCTTTAAATGGCTGTATCTCCTAAACTATTGGCCTAAGACCTTGAAACCTGCATGGAAGATTTTAATAATACGCTCCATAAACAAATGTTTAGACTATGGTTTTATAAATTTTTCCTATATTAACAGAAAACACAACCTTACATAGAAAGCTGTTCTTTGCGGTCGCATGTACTTTAATGTATTTCACAAGAAAAAGTATTTGTTTAAAATCCTATATCGCCTAAACTATCGGATGTTTCTCAATTCCAAAGGCAATATTTTGTTTCAAAATTTTTAAAGACTTTCAGAATACACTGTCGTTTGCTTCATTCGACTCCATACTCCTTCCAGACCTCTTTTTTCAATCTAGAAATGTTTTCCCTGTTATAATTGCACATTGTCTTTAAATGACTGTAACTCCTAAACTATTGGTCCTGCGACCCTTAAAATTGCAAGAAAGATTTTTAATAATTCGCTCAATAAACCAACTTTTAGACAATGGTTTCATAAATTTTTCCTAAATTAACAGAAAACACAGCCTTACACAGAAAACGGCTCTTTGCTCTCGCTTGAACGTTTATGTATTTCACAAGAAACAAGGATTGGTTTTAAAATCCTATATCTCCTAAACTATCGGCAGTTTCTGCAATCTCCAAAGGCAAAATTTTGCTCCAAAATTTTAAAAACTGTAATATACTAAAATGGGAAGAAGCGTCTGAAAGCCGTAGTTTTCGTGGGAATGAGACAAATGAGCAAGTTTTCTGAAAGTTCATAATGTTCTAAACACGGCAGTGCTTTAGAATTTAAATATTCACATAGTTAAGGATATATGAGCATTTCAAGCCAATCTCTTTTCTTGTGAAAATCGTAAACTTTAATCGAATTTTCAAATTTCGACCGACACCGATTCTTCTCACAACTAGCGTTCTAACTCAAAATTTAATGGCGATTACAATGGTAAAGATCATTTTTCTCTCTGAGGCTTCGTTTTCCGGAATAAGCGAAAACGTTCATAAATACGCTATTTTAGACCAAAATGCAATCTATATATTTGCCATTCTTTTACGTTTCCTTGCTTAAAATACCAGTCGTTAATAGAAAAGCAAAGAGAAGAGTAGTTTCATTGCCGTGCAGGTTTCGCGTCGTAGGGAATAGTTTGGGAGATACAGCCAGGCAAAGATGACTGTATTTCAGAAAAGTTGAAAATATACTAAAATGCGAAAAAGCGTCTGCAAGTTGTGTCTGTCGTCCGAACGAGGCAAATGTGTTAATTTTCTGATAGTTCATAACCTTCTGGACGAGGCAGTGCTTCCAGAATTTAAAACTTCGCAACAGTTCTTTTAATTTTTCAAATTCTCGACCGACGCCGATTCTTCTAAACACTAGCATCTTACCTCGAAATTTAATGGCAATTACAATGGTAAAGATCATTTTTCTCTGTAAGACTTCGTTTTCTCTGGGAGGGTCGATTAAATTTTACGATTGCTTTCAAATACCCATATCTCCTAAACTATTGCGACTTTTTCAATTCTGAAGGCACAGCCTTGTTTAAGATATGAACTTTTAGAAAATATCGTTATTGGCCTAATTCGGTCGAAAATAACGGCTTGCAGACGGTTTTTCCAATTTTAGTATATTTTCAATATTTGTAAAATACAGTCATTTTTGACTGGCTGTATCATCTAAACTATTCGCCTTACGACGCTGAAATCTGACACGGCAGATGAAGAGTACTCTTCTCTTTGTTTTCGTATTTACGACTTGTATTTTGAGCTCGGGAAACGTAAGAAGAACGGCGACAATATAGATTGCGTTTTGGTCTAAAACGGTGTATTTTATGAACATTTTCGCGAATTGCAAGAAAATAAAGCCTCAGAGAGAAAAATTATCTTCACCATTGTAACCCATTAAATTTCGAGTTAGGATGCTAGTTTTCACAAGAATCCGCTTCCGGTCGAAATATGAAAATTCAATATAGGGATCTATTAAAATTTACGATTTGAATACTCTAATTCGCAAAGAAAGACGGTTTTGCACAATTTATAAGATGCAATGGAACAAAACCCTTATGATACTGATGACTCTGGTACTAATTTTTATTAAAAATTTAGCCATTTTTGAGAAAATTTGGAAAATGTTGAGGCTTTATGTAAAATACTCCTAAAATCAAAATATCCGTTTCAAACTCAGAGAGCATCGAGTTCATTTAAAGCAATAGGAGAATATTAATTTTGGAGAAAATCTGTTGAATTATTTTGGCCAGGGTTCCCAAACTCTTTGGTTTAAACGATAATTATCGACACCTTTTAAAAGAATTGTTGGCTCTTTCGACCCTCTTACGTTATTTTGAATAGAATACATAGTAAAAATTTCCATTATTGACTGAAAGGTAACAATTTCGTACACCAATATTTTAGTAAATAAGTATATTTAAAATAGTCGAAGACACTTCCACTTCAAAGTAACGGAGTTTCTAATATTCATTGCTGAGCAATGGTTACAAACTGTTGAGCGTTTTTTCCTGTTCATAGAGTGCTAATTGCAAGGAGTATTTTCTTCCGCGATAGACCGTCGTTATCAATACAGAGTTGTAAGATATCCTACTTGTATCAACATTGAGTTTTCTAGACATCCTAAGCAGTTGCGTAGTAAAGTTCTGAGACGCCTCTATGCAGAGAATCAAAATTGGGCTCCTGTCTGCAATATACGTGAAATTAAGAGTTGGAAAGCTAATTGGTACAATATGGCCTATGCAATGGGGAAAATAACCATGGAATGCAATGTCTTTTATCTTCTTTATTTCGAGGTACGCTAGTCAAAACAAGAGCTCATTTCATCCTCAGCAACAGCAGTTCCCGAAGGAACGTCTTTGCCGTTGGGAATTTGCAAAATTACTATATAGAAACGATCCTATCTCAAAATTAATCGTAGCAGAGAAAATCTAAGCACATATTTGGAATCGGGCCTTACGAAGTAAAT
>CAXIVR010000002.1:6781238-6803747 GCA_964035755.1 Teleogryllus oceanicus
GGGTTTTGAAGAGAAGTTTTCATCCAGCGATTTATGCATTTCAAGAATTAATTCATAATTTATCATATTTTGACCATTAAACCGTAAAATTTACAGCGCTCAATTGATCAAATATCCCAATATTTAGTGTTGAATGAAATACGTAATCTAAGCCCGGTGATTGCATTTATAAGGTAAAGAAAACAACAGCCATTCTATTTCCTTTGTTTCTTTGTCAGAATTTCTGTGAAATTGAAATTGAAAATTGATAATTTCAATGAATTTTATAAAACTGAATGAAAAAACATTAAAGTTTCCTCTTCTCTGCTTCACATTAAAGAAATCTACAAAAAGGATGAAAGTTGGTCAGGAATAAAATGAATGATACACACATTGGTAAATTGGAACACAAAGAAATATATCCATACTTATCTCAGTGTTCAGTGTCGACTTAAGTCAACATTGTCATGTGGCAAATGTAGATAACTTTACTAAAAATGTAAATTTTTAAATTTTTATTCTAGTCATTTTAACATACCTAAATTTACTTTAAAGAGTTATTTTCACTTTCCCTTTTTATTTGCTCGAGACAAATAGTCTTTAATTGTGAAAACTAAATGAGATTAGAAATGCTCTATCTCTCGGATCTGTTCTTTCTTAGAAGTTCCTGTACTGCAGCTTTTTAGAACATCCCAAAAATGGACAACTGTTGAAAATAGAAAAAATATTTAAACACCAACATTTAGAGTTTTTTCTCGGTATTTAAAATTTTGTTAAAATATTTTGTGATATAAAAGTTAGAAAGAAGAGTAATGAGAAAGTAAGTCTTAATTAACACTTAACTTTCTCATCCATACTATAGGGAATGAAAACCCAGTGCTGTACGGTTTTGAATGTGCAGATGACATGAGGTCATTTTTACCCCCTCCTACCTTATAAAATGAATCTAAGGATATGTTTGAGGCCATGAGCACCATTGAGAAGGACATATGTGAATTAATTAAAAGATTCATTTTATAAGGCAGGAGGTGTTAAAATTACCTAATGACATCCGCATTATGAAAACCCAGTATAATTAATTATTTTGATTAATTTATATAATAATTATGAATTGAATAATAATTTTGAATTAAATTATACATAATTCAACATAGTGCATTTCATGCAAATATTTAATGTCGAGTTATTATCTCTAATGGACCATTCAAACTCCCAATGTTTCTGTAACATGTTAACAAGCATTGCTCTAAACACCACAAAATAACTTGAGAATACTGTTTGTCTTTAAACTTTGGAAACAGGATTTTGTGAGAAGTTACGTTTACTGTTGTGTGCTTTCTGGAATAAGACTTG
Organism: Teleogryllus oceanicus; assembly: GCA_964035755.1. Lineage (NCBI taxonomy): Eukaryota > Metazoa > Arthropoda > Insecta > Orthoptera > Gryllidae > Teleogryllus > Teleogryllus oceanicus. The sequence continues at coordinate 6,782,571 of CAXIVR010000002.1, forward strand.
TTCATCAATTCGTATACAGTGGAATCTCGTTAGCAATTCCCTGTTATCACGTTTTCCCGCTTCGTGTTTCCATATTCAAGCCCCGGTCCCATTATTCGTTTATAGGTTTGACAGTTCCGCTTAGCGCGTTCAAAATTTTGCAACTTGCTTCACGAGAGAGCACGTTTTCCGGTGCACAAACGCCATCGTATGTTGTTTCTGGTATTTTTGGGTACTTCTTCACATTGATTCCAGAGCCAGAGAAACGCGTTTTACGGTACCTTCCGCGACAGTTTGTTTGTTGGGACTGTGTCACACGAGCGTTGTATTGACGCGCGTTACCTAAGTAATGACGTCAGCTGCGTCGTCGCGCATCGATCCCTGCAGCTTGGTCGCTTAACGCACTTCGTAGATGAACACAGTTTCTTGGCGAAACTGCATACGAGCGCTCGTGGCGACGCGCGGCCCACAATCTCAAGCAAGGCTCTCAACCTACAATGAAGTCAAGATATTGCGCATTTTTAGCTTTTCAACGCGCGACGCGCGTCGGCAACAAGCACGTCGCAAGAGCGCTCATGTGCCATTTCGCGTAAGATACAGTGTTCATTCTACGACCGCTTTAAAGGGACTCCTGTGTGCAAGCATCGACGCAGCTGACATCATAGCACGCGCGTCGACGCAAGGGCTCGTGTGCACCAGGTCTTAAGGGAATTACTTTGTGTGTTTTTTGTTTAATTCTTTTTTATTCAATGTCATTTATGAATGAATTAGTACACCCCGTGTATTCGTGTTTATTTACTTATCCATTAGTTTTCCTATTGTGGTGGTTGGCAGATGGAAATGTAAGAGTAAGTATAAGTTCAGCACTTTGTTAGCACACTTTCCCATTACCCTGTTCAAAATTTTTGGGCCCCTTAAAAATGTGTTAATGCGATTCACCATATTTTATTACTTATTATATTAATGAATTTAATGCAATTCTTTTTTGTTCTACTTTTTTGTACACTATTTACATAGTGTCAAGAAAATATTGTTATGGCTAGAAAAAAAATTACGTTTTTCTTCTTTCAGGTGATAGAAGTAATTCAACATCCTCGACAAAGCAGAATCAAAGTAAAACCCTCGATGTGGGAATGAGCAAAGAGGATGAAGAAATATCAAAAATTAGTGGCAGAAAATGAAGAGTTACAAAATTAATCTGCAGTAAGTTAAATATAATTGTATTAACATTGGAGTTCTGCACTCATTAATCTATTGATACACATGCTGTAAGGAAAGAATGTTTAGAGAATTTAATTGTTTCCAAGTTGAAACTAATATAATTTAATTTAATTACAAAGGAGAACAGTAATGTTTTTTCTTTTGTGAGTGGTATTGAGAAGATAATGGTTAATACTTTTCCCATTGTATTAGGAAAGCCATTTTGTTATATAATGATCTCTTTGTTGTGCAGAAAGAAGAAAAATTCGATTCTGAAATTGCGCTTAGGAAAAGGAAGATTAAAGGTGAAATTGACTGGTGCAGATGCAGTGAAGGATGCTCCAAACACAGGTTTGCTAGCTCACAAAGATTCTTTGATTGTGCAGATTTTGTGACTGGTGAAGGACTTAGATTCTGCCTTTGGGGCAGGAGTGTCAATATACACTCATAGTTTTTTGAGCCAGTCAATCTGACATAGAGTATTCTGAATCATACCTATAACTGTGTTGATAAAAGCCAAAAAATTAAAAGATTTTTGTGAGAAGTTTTCTGTACAATTGTATCAAGTACATTTCAATACTATACATTTCTATACATTTACATAGTGTATCTTGATTTAAGAAAATGGTAATATATGAAGACTTCACTTTTAGTTCCAGAATTCAAATTGAAATTGTTTATAAATCACATTTCATGACCCAACAGTCGAGTAAATCACGGAGTTCCGTTGAGAAATTTAACAAATTAGTTTTAAAGAAAAGGAATTTAAAAGATGCCTGATCAATGATGGCTTAAAAATATGGTATTTCTTTGTAAATATTTTATTTTATCTGTTTCATAGTAATTACTTCAGGTCACTATTCATGAAATCACTTAACCAATGATGCAGCTTCCTAAAAACAACTTTGAAATAAATTTCATTATATTTAAATTTTGGGATAATTTCAATTGAACGTGACCTTTAATTGTTGAAACATTGCTGAAAATGACAAACTAACTCCCTACTATTTAATATTTCTTGAATTTGTATTGTCATATAAGGAGTCAAACCTATTTTATATTTAACTATTTTTTTTGGGAAAGTTTTTCATCAATGGATTTAACTTATATATTTTCAGTAAACTAAAAGTGTCTATTACTAAACTTTCTGTACCTGATATGTAAAATACTTCAAAAATAATTCATTACCAGGATTTTTTACAAAATTCATGCATGGATCTCCATTACTCTGCAACTTTGAAGTTGTTCTATTTGTAAAGTAGATTGAAATTATTTCTAGCCAAGTTTCTTGACATTATTATTCAATCAGAAGTCAAAATAAATTCTTTAGATTTATGAATTTCAAAACTAGACAAATTTTTGAACGAACATTTTATTTATTTTTATATTACTAAGAAAAATACGTATTTTTCTGATGGACACTATTTCACAGTTTTTTATCTAACTGTATTTTCTGAATATAAAGCAGAAATTGAATGATGGTATATTTGATTGTGTTTCGCTTTACATTTGTGGCTCAAAGAGCTTCTAAATCCCACCAGGCAAATCTAATCAAGATAAGCCTCTTCTCTACTTCACCAATTAGGCACTCATGGGACCTTAATTGTCTGGCTAGCTTATAAATTGTGAAGATGGCCTAGAAACTTTGTATCTGGATGTGTTGAAAGCTCAAAACTAAAGTATATCATTATTCTTACATTTTTACATTTCATTAATCTTAAAAATACTCCCAAAATAAAGTTAACCATGTTTCCACCAATAACAATTCTGTGATAATTTACTCTGATGCAATAATTTATTTGTTTATGAAAAAAGAATTTATTGTAATAATACTTGTGTATTCAGTTAAATATGAAACAATTATGTGTTACAAATGTTTCAAAAATTCTTTTAAATTTTGGGATACTCAGACTTCTTCAATTTTCATTGATCATGAAGTTCAGAATAGTGACTTCATGAATAAACACCTGCAAAGATTATTTATGTAATCAAAATACAAATTCCTTTTTTTTTCTCAACCCATGGTAATTGGTTGTATAATTGTTGTATATTTTTAAAAATGTTATTCATTATATTTGCAATTGTTTTTTTTTATTAATTATTTATTTATTCCTTTTTCAATTATTGAAAATGTAAAGGTATGAGAACAGTTCAAACCATTCCCGGTTTTATCCAGTCAACAATGTGGTGAGTCATGATTTTGGGAGTATGCTTGATTGAAATCACAGATAAACTATCTTACAGAAAAAATATTAACTGAGTGAAGGAGACACTGAATTTAAGAAAGCAATGGAAAGAAGCATAATTAGATAATTTAGTAACTGTGTTATTAATACTTCCATTATCTAAAATAAGGGCCTACACGGAATTAAATTAGAAATAATTTATTGTAATGCTGCGTCATAGCTCTTAAATTAATTAATTGCCCATCATAGATTCAATTTCATTTTATCGTTGCTGCCCAATTCAACCTTGTTCAACCTATTTTCTACAGGCATTATTATCCGGAATGTGAAGTTCTGTCTCATATCCAATACAATTCTTTCATACAACTCGTAAATTATAAAATATTCGTTCAATAAATAAGACGTAGGAGCAAAAATTGTCTTCTCTTGAGTGTGTGAGAATTATAAATAAATTTGGTAAAGGTTTAGTATTAATATATTATAAAAACTATTTATTAATAGTTTGCAATATTCCCAGGGGAGCGCAGTTCCAAAGTGCTGTTGACATGAGGCTGGCGTGGCAAGTTATGAAGATAGCCGAGTAGTTGCATGGTTGGTTGAGATCGGACTACGTCATTCCATGGAAGAATCGTGTTCCATGCTCGTTCTTTTAGCAAGGAGTGGGGGAAGGGGAAGACGCGCGAAGAGATCAATACTCATGATTTAGTTTTGGATTTAAGTACGTTGACTAACAGCTGTGTCGAAGTTTTAAAAAATAGTATTTTATTTAATTAGTTTTGTAAGCTAATATATTAATTCAAGCTTTGATCACTGACGCAGAAATTTGAGCGAGAAACATTTAGAAGGCGGAGGTGCTTGCCCTCAACGCGAAAACCTGTTGGTTGTCACCACGGGTATAAATACACTGTGCGTTCTTCGCCGCTCCCTTTCCGGCCTGTCGTTTGCTGGAGGAGGTGAGAAGCCGGACTTTCTGATTTCATGTGTAGGCCAACACGTGGCGGTTAATTTTTTGACAGTAAATTGAAAGAATTTCAGCATAGTGGTGAATAATGGCCGATTATTTAATTTGTGGAGGAAACAGGATACGTACCGAGGATGGATTGACCGGCGCCCAGTTGTTTTCAAATGGTGATGGCTTAACTTACAACGATTTTATTATATTGCGGGCCTTCATTGATTTTACTGCTGATGAGTTGTTTCCCACTTCTGCACTAACTAAGAAGATATCATTGAAAGCACCGCAGTTTCCTCCCAATGGACACTGTGACTGAATCTGACATGGCAAATTGCAATGGCTCTGTGTGGTGGTATTGGTATAATTCACCATAATTGTACACCAGAATACCAGGCAAATGAGGTTCATAAAGTTAAGAAGTACAAAAAAGGGATTTATTGAGATCCTGTGGTTCTGAGTCCCAACCACAGCATTGGAGATGTCCTTAGGGTGAAGAAAAAAAAGGGTTTCTGTGGCATTCTGTCACTGAAAATGGTGTTGGGGAAAATTATTAGGATGGTTACATCTCGACATTGACTTTTTGAAGGAATCTCAAACTAGTTGTTTTAAACTTGATAGTGTGATGACAAAAATTGGAGCAACTTGTTTACAGCTTCATCAGGTGTTACATTAGAAGAAGCCAAAGCATTCTGGAAAAATCAAAAAAAGGAAAAACTGCCAATTGTGAATGAGAAACAAGAGCTTGTTGCTCTTATTGCATAAGATTTTCAAGAAGTCCCAACTATCCTAGTGCTTCAAAAGATGAGAACAAGAGCTGTTGGTAGGAGCTGCTGGGTACAAGAGAAGAAGACAAACAAAGATTGACTCTTTTGGCCCAAGCTGGGTTGATGTAGTGTTAATAGACTCTTCTCAAGGAATTCTGTGTATCAAATTGATATGATAAGGTATATAAAACAAACCTATCCAGATCTGCAGGTGATTGGTGGTAATGTTGTGACTGCCGCTCAAGCAAAGAATCTCATTGATGCTGGGGTGGATGGTCTTAGAGTTGGTATGGGAAGGGGGTCTATTTGTATCACAAAAGAAGTGATGGCAGTTGGTCGAACACGGGGAACTGCTGTATATAAAGTAGCAGAATATGCTCGAGGTTTGGTTACCAGTGATAGCTGATGGAGGGATTCAGTCTGTTGGAACATAATTAAAGCTCTTTCCTTGGAGCATCCACTGTCATGATGGGATCATTTTTTGGTGGTACTACTGAAGCTCCTGGAGAATATTATTTCTCAGATGGAGTACGTTTGAAAAGTACAGAGGTATGGGTAGCCTGGAAGCAATGGACCGTAAAGATGTTAAAGGTGGAGGTGCAGCTGATCGTTATTTTCATAGTGAAACAGACAAGCTGAAAGTGGCTCAAGGTGTTAGTGGTTTTGATTGTGGACAAGGGCTCAGTGCTTGATTTTTGCCATTTGCAGTGTGGTTTGAGACATGGTGCTGTGGACATCGGTGCTCGTAGCCTTTCAATTCTCAGGTCCATGATGTATTCTGGAGAACTGAAATTTTAGCGTAGACTAATCTGCACAAGTTGAAGGAATGTCCATGGACTGTTCTCATAACGAAAAGATTATTTTAATTTTTATATTCTTTTTGTGTTGTATTTTATATTTTTTGATATGTATTGTTTCCTGGAAATGGGATTATTTGATTCAATAATTGGTATATCATATTTAACATGTTATCAAACCATTGCAGCTGCACTTCCCTTTCTTTGCAAAACTGATTGCTTGATTGTTGATTGCAACATTGGGAGCAAGATTATTTTGAGGTGTGATAGGGTTTGTGGATGTAATTCTTTTAATCTATTGTCATATGCTGCCAAAAGGAAAAAACATCACAGAAGTAAATTTTGAGATTGTGTCTTTCTCATTAAATGTGTTTTTCCCTGTACTGTGATGTATTAGATTTAGATTAGATGTTTTTAAAAAAATTGCTGCCCGGGAAAGATACCAGACAAGAAAATAAAGTATTTTCTTTCTTATTTTATGGAAATTATTTTTGAAAAAAGAGATGTACTATGAATATGTACCATTCTTATAAAATAATATGTTTAAACAGTAGTGTTTGTTTGGTTCTTTATTCCCATTTCCATCTGTTACCATGAGCTGTAACTTTGCTTTACTGTATTTTTCGGGCCTTTTTTTTTCCTTTGTTGCATTTCGTGACTTTTTAAATTTCATTTGAATGCTCTCAACGAATTGCAAATAACATTGATGGCAGGGACTACAGCTAAACTGTAATGGAAATTGTAAATTGGGGTATCCATTCCTGTAGAACTATTAATTTGAAATCTGTTATAACAAATGGTGGAAGGTACTTGATGTACAAGTTTTGTACAAGAGTATGAAATCCTCTGACTCCCAAATGCTCATATTCCAGTGGTAGATTTGAAATTTCACTTGGCATAGGTTTTGTTTAACGAGATTTTTCATGCAAATTCTCATAGATAACCATAAAGTTGTTGCCTTAAAATTGTTTAGTATGAAAATGGGACTGAAACATGGATTTGGGATGGATGTGTTTCCAACTTCCAACATTCAAATATTCTTGTTTGAGGTACTGAATCATACTACATAATGGTGGTTTCTTTGAGAGAAAAAAATTAAGCCTGGGAAGGTAATGTTTCTGGGCAAAGATAAGGGCAAGGGGGAAAAAACAATTATGGTTGTCTAGACAAGTGTGCTGTAGATCAAGCAGCTGAGTGTACCTTCGTCCCACAGAGTGAAGTGGATGTTGGGGCAATTGCATTAACATGGATCCCTGTCAGGCTTGCAGTTGGCTGGGCTGGGGCAGCTGTTCATAATTCATCAGGGGATCCTTTAAACAGCATCTGTAGAGACCTCCAAAGTTCTAAACCTTCAGTGTTCATCCCATCTTGTGTATTGACTAAAATTTTGCCTGTGCCTGAGTTTCTGTGTATGAATAACAAATTGTAGGTACTCTCCTTACTTATCCTGTCTTAATTTTGTTTTTGAGGATTATTCAGTAAACTATTCATCTGTTTAAGCAATTTCATTATCAACTTGGGGTGGGAATTTATTTACTATTAATGAAAAAATTTATTAGAAATTTAGATAAGTTAAATGAAATTTGTATAGATTAATTACATGTTTAGAAATGAATAATTATTTGATGGAACCTTTTAAATTGCAAAGTAGTGCATTTTGTTGTTTCTGAAATACTACATTATGATTCTATTGATGGATTATCTTCAAATAATAATGATAAATATATACAAAATTATTTAAACCTTGTTAATAAATTGTAATATAAGTGTCAAAAAATATCAAAGGGAACTGTAGATAAAATTGATTAAAAAAGTTAGGAATTCTTTGTGTTACACATGTTAAGATACTAGATCAGTTTCAAAGGTTGTGTAGTCTTTCAGGTAGAAATAAGTGGTAGCTCCCCAGGCTTTGTGATTTAATACAATGGTGCTTGTGGGTTTTTGCCTCTCCATCCTGCATGAGTAATTCTATTTAAAGTGTGTATTGGGGTGCTCTGTCATTTGTTTTATACTACCTTAAAAGATAGAAATTTTCAGAACCTCAGGAATTATTTTCTTCAGGGTTTTTTTAGAAAAAGACATTTTTAATGTGTATATTTTTACTGAAGACTGTAACACACACATACACAATAAATGTATTGTCTTGCCAGAATTTCTGGTTGTTTATGTATGTATGTGTGTGTGTGTATATATATAGATACACACATTTTTTTTCCAAAGATAAAAAGAATGATTGTTAATTAGTTTTATGTATGCATGTGTTTGTATAAGGATGCCAAAGCTTATTTAGTTCAAGTAATTACATGATTGATGGAAGAACTTTAGTATAATTATTGTTCTACCAAAATAGTTTGGACCTTTTAAATAAGTGTGGAGGTAACATTGTGTAGTGTGTTAAAGCTTGAATTAGAAGAAAATAACTTTCATTTGAACATTATTTTGCATCTTCCAATGTAAGACAGTGTCCAGCAATACTTCAAAAACTGAATTTATGTAGTGAAAACTGTAAATATGAATGTTTCTTATGAGGAATTGATTGTCATTAATAAGTGAATTAATTGAATAGATAAGTGGTTGAATAATTACTGAATGTGTGTTGGTGGGAGTATTGATATTTGCATGAGCAGCTTGATGGTGTTCAATGTTATCTCTTTGGAACGACCTGAGTTTTTTTAATGTCATAATAGCTTTCCTTAAAAATTCCAGAAGTGAAAATAAAAAGTAGAAACAAGACCAGGTCTAACAATCTTATTCATCCACTATTTAAAGAGCTTATTCCTACAGTTCTTTGTGCAAAATATTTTGTGATATTTAATTTATACATACATTCACTGTTTATTTCATTTTTTTCTATCTATTTCCGTGGAGGAGTTTTGTTACTAAAATATTGCAAATAGTGCCTTATTGTCTCAAGATATAAACATTTTCATCATTGAACTATAATTCTAATAATTATTTGCAAATACATCATGAAGAAAAAACATCCGAACAAGAGAAAAACAAATAGAAAGGGTGCTTTTAATTTCATCAGAAGTTGTTACAATATATTCCTGTTTATTTTAATCAAACTTTTTGAGGATTCACTTTGTGGACTTTATATTGAGTTGTCTACTGAATTTTGAAGATTAAAGAAAGTAATAATAGAATTTGCAAAAAGAGCCCACAAATGTGACAATCATAACTGAAAATTATTAGCTTTCTTGTATTCCTGATGTACATAAGATAGTTTTGTTATGTTTTTAAAATTAAAATCATTGATTTAGTTTATTTTCATGAATTCTTGTAGATTTACCAAATTGTTAGTGATAATACATTGTTTTCTAAGATACTCAATATGCAGATAATTGATTTTTCTTTGTTGAACATATAATTTAATTTTTGAATCATTAAGACTGAAATTGAGTGAAATCAAAGATTGCTTAGTCCAGAAATAAAACAAATCTGCTTTGAGGGGAGGAAGAAGTGAGAATAAAGACAGACCTAAATGTAATATTTTATCTTTATGAATGCTAAACATGAAATCTGCAAGTTACCGTGATGAAAATATGTCTATCTCTTGAAAAAGATATCACTTTTTTCCTCACATTTACAATGACATTTTGTAACAAAAAAAAATGTGCAATGAATAAGTTGTGCAAAATATATAGTGCCAGTAATTTCTTTAATTTTCACACCATGGAAATTTTTGGGGAAGGTGATTCTTGAATGACTAAGAAGTTATCGCAACATGAGTCATAATTTTCCTTGACTGTGATATGATGTGAATCTGATATAAGTTCACAAGTTCTATCACATCATTTATGGGTTAAGTTTGGCCCCTTTAAAAGTGTCATCTCTTTCTGCAATATTTAATGTTTATGATGGTCTGTTTTTAAAAACCTTTCTTAAAGATCCAGTGATGGAGATATGGAAGTGATATCCACCCTTTTATCTTTTTTCTTTTTAAACATTAGAACAGATTGTGCATTGGGTACACTGAGTGAAAAAATTACTTTGTGAATTTTAATTAAAAATTTTAAATCAAAATGAAAAATTTTGCATGAAAATATTAATAATTTTTTTTTATTTGAAAATACCATGAAAGGAAAGGTTTAAAATACAGATTTCGTTAGACATACAGTACCTAGCATTGACAACAAGTTTACTAGAGGAAATGCATTTTTTTTGCATTTAGGAAATTTCATATTAAGTATTAATAGCATGGGTGAGAACAGTCTAGCTCATCATATGCCACTGATGTTGCATACTGCCAATTATAAGATAAAAGTCTTCAGATTTTAGTATTTGTGTCAATAAATATCCATTTAATATATATTGTTTGAAGTATATTGGTCAATTAACAGCACATTTCTGCACAAATCCCCGCAATAATGATATCAGTGTAGAAAGTGAATGACACAAAATCCTGGTTTATGATATGATATTGTTATAACGAGATTTGAAATTTAATTGTTAATTTCTATGTTAGAGAACTATTGATGTTAATATTAGAAACCAAACTGCTAGTAGATAAACAATAAATTTATTATTAAAATACCAAAAAATAAGTAAATTTTTTTTCTCATGTGTACTATAAGAGAAAAAAATGTTGTTGGGGATTGTGTATAGTTCTAATAATGTTATTCTGTGTCATTAACTCATGTTTAAAGGCAATTGTAAATTGTTATTTGATACAAATATTTGCATTATGTAAATTTCTGCTGTCTCTGGGTAAGTACTATTCTTTTTGTGTTGAAGAAAACAGAGTAATATAAGTGTTAAATATTGTATATATAAACGTTATGTATGAGAAATTAATTTGGCATTTTTTAAAATGTATTAAAAGTCTAATATTTTCTGAACATGACTTTTTGACTAGATTGTGCTCTTAATACTGCTTTGCCCAGCTAATTGAGAATTATCTTTACTGTGAGTGTGTAGAGGGTTTAATTATTCTATTAATGTATAACTGCCCAATAATGAGTATTTTGCAGTTTATTGCCTGTGTGCATATATTAAGATGGTATTTATGTTGGTACTTTGTCGTATTGTCTTTAAGATTTACTTTTCTGCCATTTGTACATTAGGTGAAAATATTTCATGATTTGTAAAATTAACTTATTTTTATGCCCTAGAAAACGGTATCTATGGGTAAAGCGGGCCCCTAAAATGCGGAAAAAAGAGGGAAGGTGTTCATTTGTATAAAGTTGTAATTTTTAACTAATGTATGTATCTTACCATTCATATAAAAAAAAATGTGTATTTAAAGGTCAATGTTTTCATAAGTCAAATGGAGAAAGAGAAGTCATTTTCCAGAGTATGGAACATAGCCAAAGATATTGACTAGCAAGGGGAGGAAAGGGAATATTATTCTTATCCAAGAAATATTTTGATGGACGCTATGTTTTATAAACATGTAATTTCATTTGAAACAAACATATGGAAACATTAAGTTTCAATTTTGCAGTGAGGTAAATCAACTCAGAAGACCCCTTCTAAAGTCAATGAAATAATATTAAGATTGAATCTTGAGCACCATGGTACATTGTGTTTCTCTTTAAATCAGCAATTTAATATCCAGAAAATATTACATTCATTTTTAGAAATGAACATACTACATTCTCAAACATACAAATGTACTGGACACATGTTACTCACATGGCAGATGTTCCCGACATCACACTTATACTGACTTTCTCTGTATTTTGAATAAAATATATCACCTCGTAGTGTCTTTTAAGTCGATTCCTGAGATGATTCACTCCTTTGCCCCATTGTAACATTTGATGTTACCCTCCTCAGGCACGAATCCTGGCTTATCTGACTATATGTTCTCGAACATACAAATGTAGGTAATTGGTGGTGGCAATAACAAAATTTATTTATTCAGGTTCAATCCCAGCTGGGCAAAATGAAGCTGTAGCTTTCTAATGCAAATCCAGTTTCTGTAGTTGTGTGATGAAGGAAAAAATCAGGTAGGCCAATAAAGATAGGGATTGAAGTGAATATAATGTCTCTACATTATGAGAAAGGTGACAATACATTTGGTTGATGACTGGTGTTAAATTTATTTAACTTGGCAATTTTCCAAAATTAGAACAATTGAAATTCTACCAAAATGTACTTAAATTCCCATCAGTTATTGCTGTGGTTACTTTTGCAATTTTATGTAATATTGATTTAAAGATCTTAATTTAAGAAATCAAACAAATTAAATTGTCAGATTTTTTTACAAGGGAAAACTAATTTAAAACAAATATTTAAAATTTTATGTGTGAGCAAAACTTATTATAAGGCCTTCATATACCTATTATAACACTGGCTGATAGATATGTCCTTGGGATCTAAACCCAAATACGTTTTCCATTGGGTTTGGGTGTAAAAACAGGAAATAGTGCTGTCATGCTCCAAATCTGCCTTTATGATTGGGGGTGTGCGAAAACTCAATTGAAACTGTTCCAACATTTCAAATTATGTAACTGCTGATTATTTGAAGATAAAATAGGAAATAACTTATTTTAAGTGTGATTTAATTATCTACAACTTCTGTTCGTAAGATATTGCTGTAAAACTAAGGACTTAGGAGCAAAGTTGTTGAAAACATGAAGCAATAAGGCTTTTTTTGAAAATGATTTTTTTCCCAGCAAATTTGAAAGCTATTGGGAATAGAAAACTAGATGCAAACATACTTGGAGGAAATTTTCATTTTGAATGTAATAATGTCTGTCAACTATGCACATTCAGTATACAAGTGGCAAAAACGTACAGAATGGACAGACTTTCAAACTACTTACTTTACTAATCTCTTTAGTTTGGGCTAACTTTTCAGTTTTGCTTTCACTGTCTTCCCAGTTTCTACATTTTGACAAACAAAGACATTTTGTTCACATTTTCTCAACTTCCCAGTCCCCTAAAACTCGAATTGAAATACAACTTTAAGAATTTTATAGAAGAGAAATCCTTGGGCCTATGTCATACAAATTAACTTCATGGAAAAATTTTGAGAAAGTGTCATTTCAGCGTTTCTGGAAATGCATAATTTTGAGCTCATTTTCACAGATAAATTCATAAGAAATAATTTTAAGCACAAGTGCATTATACATTTTTATACATCACATTTTCAAAAGCAGTATTGTATGAAAAAAGCCTCTAAAGTAAATATTCACAACATGAGAGAAATTTTGAAAACAGTTCATATGAGTAATTTTTGAAAAGTCAAAACAAAACATACATTTTTATACATCACATTTTCAAAAGCAGTATTGTATGAAAAAAGCCTCTAAAGTAAATATAGCACTATTCGTATAGGGGGGGGGAAAATGTTTACGTTACTCATATTTCACTAAAAAATTAGGGGGAAAGCTAATAATCAAAACACTCTATCTGTCATTAATTAAAGGACTAAGAAAAAAAAAGATGACCTATAATGTAGGTTATAAGAGGTTCAAAAATTTTTAACTTTTGCAATTTGCAAAAATGTCAGGGGTATGGTAACAGTGAAATGAATTATGTCATTTTTGTAAGTGAATTTCATTCAGGGGCTTAATGTAAAGTCCCCTGAAAATTCAGTTGTTTTCATAGTTGCAAGGCTTCCACTGAGGACAGATCAATTGAAAAATGTTTGTTTTGGCAAAAATCCTCCAAAAAATGTTTAGGCAGTAGTGTTGTTCACAGATGGGCGGGCATTTGGGAGAAAAATTAGTGGTGTTCAACAGCACATACTTTCTCGTGATTCTAAATTTGCAATTTTCGAAAATCCAGAGTTAAACGAAAATAAGAGCTGCAAAAATTTGGAGCATTTTTGTGAGAAAATTTTTTTAAAAAATTGTATAAATTTCAAGCACAAATAACTCAAATCTCTAACGGTGTTCAGCAGTATACATTGGACTTGAAAAAGGGTTTAAATCAAAGAACAAATAATTACAGTATGACGTGAAAATACGTATTGTAGGCGCAAATACGAGATAACATGAGATCTAATTAAAATGGCAGGTGTTAAAATTAACACCTGACAATTTTTAAAAATGCTAGTACCTGATAATTGTTTTTAATTACATCAAGATAGGATGAATGACCAGAATGATTGGACGTTATTTTTTTACTTATGGTACATTTGATTAGATTTATTTAGTCAAAGAACAATAAAAAAGTGTGACGTAAGGGAAGAAGTACTGTCGGCGCACGTTTCCTGAGCTACAGAATCCTTCCTAACATTTTAACTTAAAAAAGTTGAAAAAAAAAAGAAAATTAACAAGCGCAAGATTACAATATTTGAAAAAGTGACATTTTTGCCCCGAGTTATGAAAACTGATTTGCATTGGTAAACGAATAGTAACACATCCCCGACCAGAAGATACTCCCCCTCATGGTGGAAATAATGGTGTTATTATATAAGACCAGAGAGAGCTCCTACCACTATGAGAGCTTAACAAAACGTGCGGAGTGTGAAGCTACATTTACTAGTATGTCTAAAGCAAAAAAAGGGCTATCTCAGCATTTGCTCAATGGATCAGGGAACTGGGCCAAAAAGTTTCTTCACTTTATGATATTTTGCAACACAGTTCAATAAAAAAAGTTCAAGGAGATTTCACGAGTCTGCAGACGGAAACTATTCCCCACAAAAAAAACCACACTGAAAGTTACTGCTGGTAATCATTTGAAATGTAGAAGAGTATTTTTGCATTTCATGTTGTAGACGAAGTTGATAAGATAAGAGTGTAATAATCGAAACTTTGATATCCTGCTCCTTTGTCATGTTATATAAGTTGTGTATTCTTTATTCTGTAGTCAAACCAACGTTTTGTGGGGCCTAGCTACAAGAATTAATATGGTTGAAAATTTGCTTGGAAAGTTGTGACGTATCTTAAAATTTCGAGCTGCAATGTCCACACCGAAAAAAAGTTGTGTGGAAGAGTTTGTGCCCGCCAGAGCTCCACACAATTGGCATTCGCCAAACATCGAGCTAGTGCACGCCCAACCGAGCAGTGTTGTCCAAAACCGACACGTGGTGGGTGGGCGAATACCGAATGTTCGTCACTAGGCAAATGCAAGCAACTCATCCACACTATACTGCGTTTTTTCCCACAGTTGAACCTTTACGTTTCGTCAGCTGTTCGGCCAGCTGCGACACTGTTCCAATCGGGAGTTTACATGTCACTACATATAGGACGTGTGTCCCCAAGATGTATACTCGAGGCGAACGGTTGCTCGTTGTTCGCCGAATACAGAATGTGCAGAGCGCCTAGCGGACCACAATATCGATCTTCTTCGCATGCTCATTGTCAGATGCACTAAAGTGATGCGAAACTTGCACTGCCGATGCGCAGAATATCGATAGTGCTTTAACATTCGAGGTACAAACTCTATTCGGGACCGAAAATAGAAAGTTTTGTCGTTCAGTATTAAGTGTGATGACTAATAAAATAAGTTAACTAATTCTGGAAGGAATGAGTTAACACACACGTACGTACGTACGTACGTACATCAGAGGCGTTTTCTTTGGGTGTGCAAGTCGTGTGTCAACGCCTAAAGAAGTAAAAAAGAAAAGGTTTTCCTGCGAATTTATTTATTTATTCGGTCTTCCGTGCGATGGGCGTCATAGATCGGCCCGGCGCGTCCATGCAACGCAGGCAGTGCGCGCGCTCAGCTCCTGACCGTGGGGAATGCCTGTCTTCAGGTCGGATCGGGGAGCAGCGCAAGCAGGCGACGTCTCTCCCCCAAGCGAGCGTCCGTGATGGTGATATTATCCGTTGGCGAGTTGTAGCCTTTAGCGATACTCATAAAATCAGTGCCATTTTTTATAAGGATAGTGACAAAGTAGGACAATAGATTTAAATAATTGCTTTCCTTCCCTTTCATATGAAGGGGAAAGAAACAAGTAATTGCGTAATGGGCGATTGTGTCTTAACATGATAATATTTTATTATTTAATTTTTAAAACGAGATCCGAAGGATTCTTTTTAAATACTTTAAAATGTATTATTCAATCTTTTCAAAAGAAAATACATCCTCATTGTTATTTTTGCGACTATCTTTTTCTAATTTTATAATTTAAAATAAATAAGGATTCTGTTTACATAATTCACTTTTACTCTAAATGTGTAAGCGAAGAGAGTAGTGTGGGGTTAGTACTTTCTTTCACTGCCTCGGTGAGAGACGCCACATATTGCTCGCGTAAGTTTTCTGATAACGCATGGTGGAAATAATATTAATTATAAATAATCTTATTTCCACCATGAATACACGAGCTCCTTAGTTCTCGGCCAGCGCTTAATGCCCGTTGAGATACTTAGGTTCGACTCGGAACGGCACGTACCATTTTACAATGCTGGCAACACCATCTCGTACTTTTGAAAACAAACATAGTATTTATCGTGGTACGCTTTGCTGCGTTAAGTTCATGAACACAGTTGATACCCCCGTTTAAGCTGACGTAGCTGAGCCTTCTTTTCCTCCACGGTGTAAGATATATCTTACACCTTTCTCCTCGCACCTCCGCTGTGGAATATTAAGAAAACTTGCGCGTGTAGTACATACATGTTACTAATCTGCGGGAGATGAGAGTTGGCAGGGTTTAAGATATATCTTAAAACCGTGGAGTTTGGTTTTGTTAGTTCAACGGCGTCTCTGTTTCCTTGTTGACGGCATGCGCTGGGCCAATCAGGTGTCAGTTAGGGTTCCTCACCGCACGAATTCTCTAGTGCGTATTTAAACTTGCACATTCTCTGGCGTGTAGTCAATATCCAGTGCGACGGAATTGTCCACTCACAGCACTGCACTAATAACACAAACTGTTTCGAATCCTAGGTTTTCTCCAGAACTGGAAACCCCTTCTTCTTCACTAGATCCTCGAATGATAAATGAAGTTTTAAAGAAGCAACTGCTGATTGGGCAATTGCAAGGCCATCGGAAAGTTTCAAGGAAGACGTCTCCAAAGATTTAATTGTATTGCTTATTGAAAAATGAAACTATAACTTTTCTACGTCAAGCAATTGCTTTGATAAGCCTAAGGATGCTACAGAATCAGTATCTAATTGATGCATAACTTGTATTCAAAAATCAAAATTTCAAGCATTGTAGCTCATAGAATCAATCCAAATGCCTCTTCTTGTTAATCCTTTTTTGTATTGGAAATCAATACGTCTACTTTATCAATCTGAGATCTAATCAGTTCTGCAACATAACGCATGCACCAGACAAGCTAGAAGTAGTAATTTTAGATACAACACCTGTGGGGCTTCTGCTGTCTTACACATGTACAGCGCTGCATCAATACCAGAAGGAAGACATTACTTTGTTTAACTCCACCAGGCACCAAAAAGCTAATTCATCGGTAACAGTTTTGCGAAATTTTGTGGTTGCATTTGAATTACAAAATTACAAGTTAACAAAATAAATTTACACTTTTAACCGTTCGTTATAAGCATTACAACGTTCCCATCACGATTTTCGTGCACCTAAGTTGTTTCGTCAGTTGATACCCAGATGGGACTATAGCCTATTTTTGATAAGTACAATACATTGTTTCCGCTCAAGGAATAGAATTGTTTTCATTCACAAACCATGGATAACTCTTTTTGGTTAAATTTTTGTTATTGAGATTTGAGTCATTCAGGGCTGTACTGCTACTTTGAAGAGGACCGCTAAAATAGTGGCAATTAACATAGTTCTGTTGAAAACAGTGATTGTGACAGTGACAAGTGAGATCTTTCAAATGAATAATTGACTTGTTCGTACCCCATCACCTATGAAAAACACGGAGAGTTTACATTGCAAACATCAACTTTTTATGAAAAAAAAAAGTACCCCGATTTTCTATCATAACGTGGCGATTTTATTCCACGGATCCATTTCTCTGTATGTTGAACCGTATGTAGATACTTGCAATGTGTAAATTAAAGAAAATGCTTATTTACAATGTATAAGGTCGCAGTGTCGCGTCGTTGTTAAAATGCCGTGGAAAGCTGCAATAAAGACGATAGACATCGCGCACTTGTACGTTTGGCAACAGCGCACCATGGCTCGGTTGCTGCCAATCCCAAGTTCCATCTCCCAGTTTATATTGCGATTTTATTAAGCTGCGTTTGAAGTAAATCAGCTGTTTCAGTGTCATCTAATCGGAAGGTTGAACGCCACTATAGTGACGTGTAAGGTCCCGATTGGACGGTACCGTAACAGCAGACGCAATGTCAAACACAGCTAGGTAAAAACCGCAATGTTGTCGCGCGACTTTTCTTCATGTCTCGCAGAGCGGGGTGCGGGGAGAGGAGGCTACTGCCTACGTCACATCAGACGCGTGTTGCTAACTGTAACATTATTACTATTATTCGCACCTCTTCCACTCTTAATATATCAAGATATTACAGGCGATAAATTAGAACGATTAAGTAATTAATAGCAACCACAAGTGAAAATAATTTGTGAATGACAATATTTGCTTATATAAATGACCTTTGTTGTTAGTGTACTTATTTACTTAATTGACATCTATCTTATATATTATTAGTTATCTTATATATTATTTATACACTATTAGTTATATATATATATATAATATGACGAATACTTTCATTAGATAAATTGCAATTCACTCAACGAAATAATATGTCGGTAAATAAGCGTTCATTCAATTAATTTTATGATTTTCTTAAAATGTTGTGTTTTTGTGTGTATAAAACCGGTTAATAATAGCAAGTGATAAAGCAACTATCATTCACTTGAAGCAAAAATCACTTAATTTGATTGGGTGGAAAGCGTAAACTCTTATCTAATCGAAAATCTTCAGTTTTTTCAGTGTAAAGATTTTTGCCATTTTCTAAATGTCCTAAATGTCAAAGGTTTCAATGAAAAAGGGAACTATATTGTACTTTTGAATGATATTTCTTCTTCATGAGCAAAAAGTTTACATCCATTTCTCAGAAAATATCACAGAGGCTTCTTACAAAGTACCCCCAAAAATAGATAAGGCATAAGATATTATTAAGGACCGGATTTGTAGGTGATGCACCTATAGACTTAGATTATTGGGAGCTTTCATTTTTTACTTCTAAAATGTTATATAACCCAATGGAAAGCCAAAAATTAATCAAATAAATCAGGATTCACTGATAAATCAAACATTATAAGAAAAAAGGCGATGATTCGCACTTCCAAATCTTAAAGCACATCCAAATCTCTGGACATCTCAAAGCACATCCAAATTTCTGGACATACTATGGACTGGGATAACCTCACCATACTGGACCAAGAAACTAATTGTCATAAAAGGCTAATTTCAGAAATGCTTTTATTAAAAAACAAAATTCTATCCTCAATGACCAAAAAGATTCCTCCAACCTTAACATATTTATGATTAATTAACTCGTTATAGGTGATTCTCTCCCTCTATTCCCTGTTCACTTTAACCCGTTTGTAAATTATGTTTCAACATATTGGCTTTAATTCTTCAATTTTCTTTGTTTAGCATAAATTCACCTCTCTCTGATATTATGTTTACATACAGAGTAACCTATGGCTCCCTTCCCCCTCCACTTTATCTTCTGAATCAATTAGACTTGCAATGTCTTACTGTACAGAAGTTGGCACCACTTACACAGTACCAGGAACCGTTGTGTAACGAACATACGCCGATATCATAGTGTCAATTTTTAATTGGAAGAAGTCTTCCAAAATAAAACAATTACAATTCGCTATGCCTCTTTAATATAGTTCTTTAGACCACTATTAGTTCAGATCAGAAGTGCCTGGTTATATTAATATTTCAACATTATGGTGTAATTTAACCTAAGCAACTTACAGGTACCACGTTTTTTTTTCTTCTCATTGTGTTTGGTTTAAAATGTTTTAAATTGTTTTATACTGAATATTATGAAAATTATAACTGATTGGTATGTTGACCTTCAGCACTGAAGAGGGCCTCACAATTGAGGCCGGAACGTCTGCACTAAATATATTTTATTGACTGGAATCATCGCCTTTTTTCTTATAACCAATGGAAAGCATTTCAGAAACTTACCGTGCACATAATTTGCACCTGAATCACTCCCACTGCACCTAAAGAGACCTTCTGCCTCTATTTCCGAATCTTTGACAGTGGCTAAGCGTGAGGTTCATTTTTGATAAGTGAGTCACGAACATATTAAAACAATACTCGATATTTGTAAAAATCGAGTATCTCGAACATGGAGATCAGAAGAATAAAATTTTAATAATTCAATCATGTAAAATACCCAAATCAAGAATAAGCCCTTTTCAGAATTGAAAAGAAATAAATTGTAAATGGAACTGCTTTCTTATAATCAGTGGCGGCTTGTAGGAGTATTCCGCGTGCCATGGCAACGCCAACAAAAAGGAAGGGAAAATTTTTATTTTTAGTTTGTTTTTAGAGTAATTCTTTTATTATAACTTAATAAACATGGTCACTGTAAAATTAAATTTTGTGTTCACGAATTTTATTTTAGAGATTACTAAACCAGTTTTAAACATCGCAACGATGTTTATTAACATCGATATTTTGATCGATGTTTTGTTAACATCGATGTTATAATTTTGAAAATCGAAATTTTTTATCTATGTCGCATGAATAACTGACACTCACCAAAGGCCGGCCGCCACTGCTTATAATATATGCTGCACCGTACCGGCCGCCACGCTTATATTTATGTATACTCATTATTTTCAAAAATTTGCGGTCATCTAAATTGTTTGAAATTTTTTGTAAATCAATTCTGTCTAGTTTCTTCAGAAAAATGCCACTCTTTTCTTTAAACATAGCATTTTGGGAAAACTTACAAGAAAGTTTCTTTTCTATTAAAAATAGTAGCTTCGTTAGAGATTCTGTTAATTGATTTTGATTTAGTAAACGGTTTTTTAATTATTTTTAGAGTGCTTATTGTCAGTGAGACACGACATGCAGTTGCAAGTCAACGACATTTCACATGTTACCTACACACAAATACGCTTTTTCAATCAACTTACGAAATGAAATTACATTGATAGATCCTGTTTGATCTATGCACAATACAATACTACTCTGGCATTCCAAAACTCGCCGCGATCCCAGCCCATACATGCTTAAAATCAACGTTTTTAAATGATCGTGTTTTATTAAAAGTTAACCCCAATGTTAAATAATGTGGAAAAAGTGAACATTCTCAATATTATACTTAATGAATTAGGGGACGGAGGAATTCTAATACTGAAATATAAATAAATGTTTTACTCGTGATGTTAGTGATACTTGGGGTTTTTCAATGACCCCCTAGCGGACATTTCCCGGAAATTTCACCGTTATGGTGAAGAGAGCGTTCCGGCAAGGT